>JAQIWH010002556.1:0-23955 GCA_034695005.1 Cryptops parisi | reverse complement strand
AACAAATTACAGGTAACTAGGCCAATAAGACCTATATTTTGGCTGCAGAGTGGCTGTGATGTTGGGTGGGAGGAATTGAACCTCAAAATTATCATTGATTGCGTTCAATACTTCAAGAGGGGGATGTGTGGGTGCGTTATCAATGATAAGCAAAACTTTTCCAACTGTATTTTCCTCCTCACGATATTTTGTCACACTAGAAATGAATTCATTCTTGTACCATTCAAGAAAAATTGCAGACGTTGTCCATGCACTCTTCTGTGACGTGTACGAAACAGGAAGAGTATGCACATTTTTAAAACACCTTGGATTTTTACTCTTGCCAATCACCAACAATTTTATTTTTTGCTTTCCACTTGCATTAGCGCATTGTAGTGATCTTTTCCTTGCTAACTTTAAAACTGGGAGCGAATTGTTCACGTCTTGATGCCAGCGACTTGCGTGAAAGAGCTCACCAATTTAGTCCAGTCTCGTCTGCGTTGTACACGTCATCTCTAAAATAGCCTTTTTTAAGTGCATATTTTAAACCTTTCAACAAAAGCACAGCCAGCCGCTAAATCAGAGGAAAGGTTCTCTCAATATCCAGCTCTCTAATACCATGTCTAGACTTAAAGTTATTAAGCCATCCAGAACTGGCTTTAAAGTCTGTCGGTCCATTAAACTGATCATTAAATTGTAGGACTTTTTCACAGATGAGTGAGTGGACCTGAAATTGGTTCTCCTACGCTTCTCCTTTGGGAGAACCATGTACATTGCATCTTCCAATGCCTTGTTGTTTGCTGAACGTGCAGTTTTTCTTTTTAGCGTCTCTCCTTCTGAGTTTAGTTTTGATGCAAATTGTTCGATCTGGGCTTTTTTAGCCTTAGTGTCACTTATGGTGAATGTTCCTACTCCATAAATTTTTGAAAGTGATGCTCCACTTTCACCTTTTGATAACCTTTCTAAAAATTTTAACTTTGTTTCAACATTTAAAAATGTGTGCTTTTTCTTCGAATTTGACGCCATTACACACTGTAAAAGAGTAAAATTGATCAGCAACAAATGATCAGCAATACAGTACAGTATGTACTGTACTGTAAAAACTAAAGCTTTGAGTACGCGCAGAGAACAACAGTGGTTACAGAACACAGTAAAGAGCCCAACTGACGTCACGGACGCTTGTTGAGACTTGTCGCCTATTCCTCCCTCCCGCTCGCATTTTGTCACTAACCACCAGCATCGTTACGGACGGACTATATTTTGTAAGTACTGTACAGTATTATTTTTTTTCTGCCGGATGTGAATCCAGATTATCGACAATCCGGATTTTTGATGTCCGGATTATTGACGCTCTACTGTACTTCCGAAAGTTCATTCAAGGTTTCGCTACTATTGCCAAACCTCTCACGATGATTACTCGTCACTCAGAGGGTACAGCAAATCAGAATTTTCAACCTTTATGAACCACGAAACATACAGTTGCCATGCAAGTATTGAAAGAAAAATTGAAATCACCCCCTGTCCTAGCGCATTTTCATCCATCCCTCAAAACACACGTTTACATTGATGCATCCATAGATGCTCTTGGTGCATTCATTGCACAGAAACACGGGTGCAAAGAACGATCCATCGAGTGTGCAAGCAAGACTACATCGGACACGAAACGAAAACTACACTACTCGAAAACTACACTACTACTTGCAGTCCATTGGGCATTAACTGAAAAATTCAGAGTGTATGTTACTAGATTGGAAGTCATCAATGTATGGACAGACAATTGGAGCGTCTCCCACTTAATGACAGCAAATCAACTAAATCGCAGATTCGCACGTATTGCATTAGATTTGCAATACTTACCGCTTGTCATACGACACAAGTTGGGCAAGTCGAATTTCGTCGCAGATGCTTTATCCAGACCACCCGAGTCAACGATTGCTTGTATGGTGTTAACTGCGGAAAACTCCCGGCTTGCTATCGCTCAACGTTGTGATGCGGAGATTGTCTCTTTAATTGATGTTTTGGTCAACACTGCTCTGAAGACACAAAAAGCTGCCAAAATCCGAGACGAATTTTTTCTTGAGCGTGGTGGAATATTGTGCAAAAAAGCAAAAAATGCACTTGGAATTGCACGAACTGAGATAGCCTTTCCAACATCCCTACAAAAAAAAAAATCCTCAAGTTATTCCATGACAAGGAAGGCACATGGACAAACTGAGAACAAAGGCACGAATACAGTACAAGTACTGTTGGCCTGCAATGGACAAGTATATATAAGAATATGTACAAGGCTGCAAAATATGCCAGCGGATGAACCGTAGGACATCCAAGCCAGTCGGTTTCCTGCATCCACGTCCGATTCCAAACGAACCATTTGAAACCATTTCCATGGACCATGCTGGACCGGTACCGGAATCAAGTAATGGAACAGACACAATCATCGCAATTGACCATACAACACAAACTGTAAAGGCCAAAGCAACAACCAACACATCAACAGATGCCTTTATCGAATTTCTGAACTCCGAGATTTTCAACCTTAATACACCCCTCACTATCGTTTCAGATCAAGCATCCGGCTACATGAGCAGAACAATGGAGCGATTATGTTCGAATATGGGAATCGAACACGTCACATCTTGTCCATATTTTCCACAAGCCAACGGCCTGATTGAACAAACAGTTCAAACAGTCAAAAGCGTGCTGAGAAATTACGCTCATGAGAAACCAAAAGATTGGGAAAAGCATCTTCCAAAAGTGATACGTTACATCAATACTGCTAAACAAAAATCGGCACGAGTCTTGCCATTTTTCTTACTTCACAGTTACAAACCACGAACAGTTGAAAAATTGTAATTTGGGACTGTGATCAACGAGATGCCACGGCTGCAGCAAACTGACATGTTTCACAAGGTACAAGCCACATCAAGAGAAAACTAGCAGACCACACTGCAAGAACAAAAGAAACTTTATGACAAAACACGAGTACCAGCTCAGTTCAAGAACAATGATCTTGTTCTTTTGGACAATCCAGCACCAGACGTATTCGAGGAAAGACGTCATGCACAGCCATACCGAATTGTACACGCTGATGACAACAATACTTGCCTCATCGAACCAACCGATGCACAAGACTGGTCCACAACACTCAATTGCGTCAATTCCGAGATAACGAGGAATGAGACAAGTTACCAACCAATCTCGATTTCTTTGGTAACGAGTCAGAAACGACTCACAATACAGAAGATGAACCGGAACCAATTCTTGATGGACGATCCAAGGCCGAGGAGGATGTTGAGGAACATGTCATAACAAAACACACAACACATAGTGGGCGTGAGATACGCAAACCTCCCCAATATCGTGACTACATATCTGAATCTGAAGAGGACTCTACTCGAGACGAGTTGATTCTTAAGAAGTGTCGTGTAAGAAACAAGTATGACTTGACCCCAGTGTGACTTGAATCAAGTGTGATTTGAACCAAGTGTGACTTGTGTTAGGTGTAATTTGATTACTAATACTATGAATTACAAATTACTTTTGCCAGAAGGCACCACCAATCATGTCTTAAATTAAAAAAGGGTTTAGTCTTAAATTAAAAAAGGGTTTTGACCAGGCAAAAACTGAAACTATTGCTATGCTTCTATTGCTAAATGAACACTCACTAATTCATTAACTCTGAATTATGTATAACCTCATACAGTAATGTTATTGTTAAGTACGGCAAACCGGTAGGTATCAAACTACTAGTAGTAGAGTTATACACGCCTAAAGCGGCAAATGAAAATATTTCATTCATAGAAACTGCTGAGGATCCGCCCTCATCGTAGTAGTAGTAAAACGTAAAACATGAAAATAGAAAATCACACCTGAGATACTCAGTTATATCAATAATTATAAAACCAGTAATTAAAATGCTCCATGGATTTAAAAAAGGTAAATAAAAAGGATCCTTGTGATAATGAAAGCAACAAGATCATTATAGGGAAAGACCACCGTACTCCCACGCAGCTAGCACACGCCGCTGGAGTGTGGGCGTGAACAACAAACCTCAATATAACAAAACAGTAGTAAAAAGCCGTGAAAGGCATTAACCTCTCTATAACGTTTCCGTCCAACCTGTTGCTTGAAGTTGAGAAATTAAAAAGTTTTCTTGAGCTAGCTTATAATATTACGGCGCCATTATATGTATAAATAAATTATAACAATCATCAAGGAAGTATAATTAATATAAATAATTCTATCCTTAGAGTGAACAAAATAAAGTAGCATACTTGTGAGCGCGCACACAAGGATGATGTAGATGCTAGAGTATGATGCTAGATCCATTATGTAGGAAATTGATTTTATTTTGATACTGTTACAAATCAATTATTGTAAAACATCCACTTACCTCAATTGATGCTGACAAGACCGGCCAATCTTCTTGCACCTTTTGACGTAGGAGTATGTTATAGTACGGTTGATATATATCCATATTGTTGTTGTAGATCAAGATACTAGCACTCAAATATTGTAATATATTGGCAGTGTAAGGAAATTAAACAAAAATACCAAAGCCAGGTTAACAAATTGTTTATTACAAAACATTGATCTCTTATGAACATAAAAAATACTATACAGTACATGGAGGAGAGCTCCTTCAATCTTCGACCATCTGAAATGAAATAAAAGAAATATGAGTCATACAAACAGAATTAAAAAATACATAAAAGAAAGAAGAGGTACAACATAGTGTAGACCGTGATTGACATAACTATAAATAGCGATTAACAGATTTTGCAGTTTGAACTAGAATAAACTGGCTGAAGTTATTGCACCAAAACACGTGAACAAAAACGTGGGATGTCAAACTAGAGCATTCGAAATTGACAGAATCACTAAAAATAGGATTAAGGTGATCAAAATAAAATATTTTCAGCTACATTTAACTGCTAGAAAACTATAATTCTTTCCAGCAGTTTCGTCTGATAACAACAGAACGCAGATCTGCAGCAGATCTGCAGATAGGAACAGCAGCCAGTTGTTGTTGTTGCCCATTATTATATGACGTCACTATGCATTGCAACTGTTAGTTGTCGAATTAACGGTGATGACAATTAATTTGTCAACTTTTTCAGGACTTTTTTTATTTATAAACCTTCTCTGAGGCACGTTCTATCTATCGATACACTTGTTAGCGCCGTCGGTGTCTCGGTATTGGAGTTTTACTCGGACAAACATTTCGTCAACTCGTGCTTATATATAGAGGTAGATATATCTTTTACTCCTCCCCCCTCCAGTTTTTGTACCACGAGGACGAATCTACTGCTGGACTTTACGCATTTTCTTGCTTATTTGTATACTTTCAACGTACAATACTGACTTTATTTAAGTCGGGTCGGTGGCCGCTGTTATACACCTAGAAAGAGGACTTTCTCCTCTACAAAAACGTATCGTTTAATTTAATTCACATGCCTAGGATAATTTACAGCACCGTTCGGAAAATCGAACTTTGTTGTCAATTAGTGTGTTTGAATCAATGATAACCAATCCTGATCCCATGCTGATAGAAGCTAAAATAGCTGGGGAAACGGGTATGTTTAAAGGGGTTCCTTTACCAAAAGTAAAACACAGCAAATTAATTCCGGACAGTTTTTTAAAAGTCTGGCAAATAATCTATAAAATAATAACAATGACCTCAGCTCTAACAGTGCAACTGGCAGTACATGACGATTATCTGCAGTTATTAAATAGCATTAATATGCTTAGTTTTGAAAATTGGCCAGAAGAAGTAGACATTCAGTATGGAGATAGCAAAATTCGACAACTTTGTCAAAAAGTTAAATTTAGAGGAAAGAAGCATAATTCGTAGCTTTCGTCAAAACAAAATGGAGAGGCAAAATATTTCACATGATTTGAAACCACTTTTGCAAGCAACCTCCACCATATCTGTGTCAACAAGTGAGTGCCAGTGCAAGTTTAGCACATGAACAACATATCAACAGCTAAACGAAATTCATTAAATATTTCTACTGTGGCTAGCTTAATTTTTATAAATTTAGTGGGGCCACCATTAAAACACTTTCATGTATCCAAATAGGTAAGATTTTGGCTGGCAAAAGGAAAGCGTTCAATAGATGAAAAAGCTTGTCCTACACGAAAATCAAATAATGACCATACAAGTTATGAATCCCTATGGAAGTTGCTATAATTAATTTTTTTGCATGTTCCAATCATTAATTACATTAGCACAAAAATTAAATCGTATTTATTATTGCTGTACTATTAAATCAAAACTCCGAAATGTGGAATGTATTGTTTAATCATTTTACGATTATTAGGTAGGTAGGTAGTTGGGGAGATGACATGCACCGACAACAAGGTCATATGGCGCCCACGAAACAGGAAGAAAAAGGAAAATAAGGAAGAAACCATTAAATGCAGATGATCACAAGAGAAAGTTGGAGAAAATGAAGTAAGCGAGGAATCAAGGGAGGAGAGTCGCCCAAGATTTCAGGGAGGGTATGAGGTAAAAGACACTGGAGACAAAGGGGAGAAAGACGTGAATGTGAAGCACAGAAAGGGGAGCATTGAACAGGGCACACGTGGAGGGTACTCTCCACACAATAAGTATGCGTGAGAGAATCAAGTGTGACCGAGTTGTAGACGAGTAAGGAGAACTTCGTGGATCCGAGGTGTTGAAACAGGAAAGGTCCGGGAGGTGTTGGAACCTTTAACTGCACGAAGCTTGTTATTAACGGTGATTGTCCATGCCTGGTTCCAAATAGAGCGGACTTCCATACTTGCCCACGACATGATAACACCCTGATCACACTCATGAGACGGATCTGACGAGTGAAGAAGCGGCCGGTCAAACCAAGTTTTGTGGCAGGATCAACCTGATCGTTCCCTGCGATACCAACATGGCCAGGCACCCAAAGAAAAATAAAATAGAATGATTATGAAGAAAGTGAAGGCAAAGAAGATAGTGAATGAGACAAACCAAGGGGTGAGCAGAGTAGAAGTCGCAGAGGGCCTGGAGTCCACTGCGCAAATCAGAACACCCGAGGATGTAAGACTCGTCTGCAGAGCCGGATCGTGGACTTTTTGCGCCATGGGCAAAACAATTTTTGAGCGCCCTTTTTTTGGTAATTTACTTACTACTATATTTCATACCCTATGTGTACAGTACTGTGACTTACATGTGGCAAATATTTCGTGATACATTTTAGATTTCATGTAGCTCAGTGTTTCCCAATTATATTATCTAGTGATGAAACCCTTTTATAAATTGTAATATAAAACGGGAACCTCTTAAACATTTGAAGCACCTAAAAAAAGCACCACAAGCAAAAATTTTTGTTTGCTTTAAAGTCAAGTACTTTGAAATTGATCAATATATGCTTGATTTTATATAATTTTTTAATCTTTGTTTTATATTAAAAAAGAATATTGAAAGTTATATTTTTCCAGGGAAATGTAAGTTTTGTGACCCATGTAAATAAATGCAATTGCCAACACACAAGCTGTGCAGTAAAATCGACGAGACCCAAACGTTGTCTACTCCAGATATAATCGTGCCTTGCCTACAATACTTTTAATGTGTAACTTTTATTGTGTATAGTTTTTTAGAAAATGTCTTTACTATGTAGTAGTTAATAAGAGGAACTAGACAAATATATCAGTCATTTTACATGAAAAAAATTGAAGCAGACAAATAAAGAAAATCAAATGTTAGTTTTTGAGCCCTCCTGATTTTGTGATTCCCAGTATAGTGTTTATTTCTGTACAATATCTCACAGTATACATACAATAGCGCCTAAATTTAGTGTCTCAATATTTTGGCGCCTTGGGCAATTGCCCGAGTTGTCCACCCTAGATCCGGCTCTGCTCGTCTGTACGTAGGCACAAAGCAAGTGTCTGAGCAATCACGACCAGTTCAACTGAAAGGACGCTAAACTGTGCGTGGAGATGATCACTGAAAGACCACCAAGGGGAAGTGCACCCAAAGCCAACGAGGTCACCATGCTTAGAACCATTGGTGAAAACTAGAACATTACAATTGTGAGTGAAGAAAAGTTGGTGAAAACGGCCAATGTATCAGCCGGTTGGGTGGTGAACTTGGGCAGGCAAGAGAGGTCGTTAAGAAGGGTGACCTCAGCAAACCCCCAGAGGTGAGGGGAAGGGACGGGTCTGGTAAAAACTGGGGGCCATAAAGCAGGCTTAAAGTGCTCAGCAACACGAATACTAAAGGGGCAAAAATGACAATTGTATCTCTGGGTAAAGCGCTGTTGGAAAATGGAGGGATAAGGAGGATTAGCTGGAGTGGCTTGTAAACGCACAATATAACGGCGATTCCGATCATCGAGAAGGTCCCCATTCTCAGCACACATGCTATCGATGGGAGTCGTGCGAAAGGCCCCAAGTGCAAGACGGATGCCGGCATGGTGAACGCTGCGGAGGTGAATGAGGTAGGATTTGCGCACCGAGGTGAAAACGACTAAAGCATATGTCAGTCTGGAGCGTACTAGTGACCTGTATAGAGTAAATAAAATGTGTTGGTCAGTTCCCCAAGTGGGGTGATTCAGCATGGGGTGATGCAGGATCGTGTCCTTAGCGCTACCCGATTCCTTGTTGCCATTAATTCTCTTGCCCAGCAAATTCTCCCTTCTATTACTGCATCCCTCTTTGTTGACGATCTTGCCATTTTTTCTGCTCTTATCACCTTGCAGTAGCAGAACGTCAGCATCCTGAGTTAGCTTCAACTTACCACCTCTCGTCTTGAGTCCTGGGCTCTTGCTCACAGTGTTCGCTTCTTTTCGACAAAGACCGTATGCATTCACTTCTGTCGTAAGCGTGCTGTGCACCCTGATCCGGCACTCTTTCTCAGTGGCGAACCCATTGCCATTGAATATGAGGTCCAGTTTCTTGGCATCATTTTTGACCAACGCCTGAATTGGCTTCCCCATTTCCGTTACCTACTTTTCTGTTATCGTAAAGAGCTCAATCTTCTGTGCATCCTGAGTGATCCCACTTGGGGAGCTGACCAACACATTTTACTTACTCTATACAGGTCACTAGTACGCTTCAAACTGACATATGCTTCAGTCGTTTTCACCTCGGCGCGCAAATCCTACCTCATTAAGTTCCACAGCGTTCACAATGCTAGCATTTGCCTTGCACTTGGGGCCTTCCACATGACTCCCATCGATAGCATGTGTGCTGAGAGTGGAGAACTTCCTTTTCACCACTTTTCTCGGCGATCGGAATCGCCATTATATCGTGCGCTTACGAACCACTCCAGCTAATCCTGCTTATCCCTCCATTTCCCAACAGCGCTTTACCCAGAGATACAATTATCATCCTGAGGAACATTTTCCTGAACAAACCAAACAGAAAAAGCCGAGCCGATCCGAACCCGGAACAAGCGGGTGGAGAGCAACGACTGGAGAAAGCAAGGTAAGGGGCTACGTGATTCGGTGTCATGGAGAGCACGTAAATTGCTGTGGCACTGAGTTTTGTCATAAGCTTTTTCCAAGTCAAAGAACACTCCCACAGCATGTTGCTGAAGCAGGAAAGCATCATGGAGGCATGACTCCAATGGTGGTCAATTGTGGAATGGCCACGACAGAAGCCGCACTGAATAGGGGTAAAGAATGACTGCTGTTCTAGCCACTTATAAGGCGTTTGTTCACCATGCGCTCAAAGACTTTACAAACACAACTGGTTAGAGCAATGGGGTGAAAACTCGAGGCGATGGAACAATCTTTACCCGGTTTCAGGATAGGGATAACGATCGTCTCTTGCCAGGCCAATGGGATGGACCGGTACTCCACATGGTATTAAAAAAAGCCAACAGCGAGAGTGTGGAGTGGCTTGACAGTGTTTGAGCATCTGGATGTGAATGCAGTTACGTCCTGGAGCCGTATTTTGTTCATGCAATGCAGAACGAAGCTCCCAAAAGTGAAATAGAGGTTCAAAGTTCAGAGCGAGAGGAAGCAAAGAACAAAAGAAGTCCTTCGGATGTTTGGTCGCCAAGAATCTTGGGTCATAATGGTGGCTACTGCTGATTTCGGCAAAATGACGAGCTAAGGCGGTGGCTACAGCTGTCAGTTCAGTAACCAGAGAAGCTCCAATGCCAAGTGAGGAGGGGGTAGAGGGATGGTGTCCATGAACCCGACGAACACGCTAAAAAACACGAGCCAGAGGTGTACTACTGGTGAGAAAAGATGCGTCCAGGACTCGCGTTTCGTTGATAAAACTATGTGGCGGGCCCGTGCTCAAAGATGTTTGAAAATAGTGAAATTAACTAGGGTTGAACGATGTTTGGAAGTAGCGCAGGGCTGCTTTACGATCACGTATTGCAGTAGCAACCTCATCGGTCCACCGCGGTACAAAATGGCGAACCAGAAGAGAGGGGGATAGAGGAATGGGTGGCAGAGAAGACAGAACAAGTAATGAGATGGAAGAGGTCATCAGGTTGGGTAGAAGGAAAAGGGTCATCCCACTCAGCAAGTCTAGTGAAGAGACTCCAGTCAGCCTTGCAAAGAATCCAATGCTGAGGAGACTGTGGAATAAGAACGCCACGATGAAGGTGGGTGAGGATAAGATGGTGGTAGCTGCCACAAAGGTCCGGTTGTACAGACCAGGAAACAAGGGGAACGATGGCAGGGTTGCAGATGGTGAGATCGATAGCACTCCAAATGCTATAAACAGCAGAGAGTTGAGTAGCAGAGCCATCGTTCCAGATGCAGAAATCAAAGTTCGACACCAGACTCTCGACCGTGGTGCCGCGGACAGAATTATAGGTAGAGCCACAGGTGGTATGATGGGCGTTAAAGTCACCACGGATGATGAATGGAGTCGGCAGTTCATCGAGATCGTGAAGTTCATCCTTTTTCTAGGTGTATAACAGCGCCCACCAACCCGACTTAAATAAAGTCAGTTTCATACGTTGAAAGTGTACGAAAATGCACGTATGACGACCAAGTTCGATTTTCCAGACGGTGCTATAAATTTTCTTAGGCATTTGGATTAAATTAAACGGTACGGTTTTGTAAAGGAGAAAGTCCTCTTTCCAGGTGTATAACAACGACCACCGACCTGATTTAAATAAAGTCAGTATCGTACGTTGAAATGTGTACAAAAAATGCGCGTTTGACAACCAAGTTCGATTTTCCGGACGATGCTGTAAATTATCCTAGGCATTTGGATTAAATTAAACGGTACAGTTTTTTAAAGGAGAAAGTCCTCTTTCTGGATGTATAACAGCGGCCACCGACCCGATTTAAATAAAGTCAGTATCGTACGTCGAAAAGTGTAAAAAAAAACCCAAACGAGCGTATGACGACCAAGTTCGATTTTCCGGTCGGTGCTGTAAATTCCCCTAGGCATTTGGATTAAATTAAATGATACGGTTTGGATGAGGAAAAAATTCTCTTTCTAGATGTATAACAGCGGCCACCGACCTGACTTAAATAAAGTCAGTATCGTTTGTCGAAAAGTGTGCAAAAATGCGCGTTTGACCACCAAGTTCGATTTTCCGGACGGTGCTGTGAATTACCCTAGGCATTTGGATTAAATTAAACGGTACTATTTTGTAGAGAAGAGCATTCTCTTTCTAGGTGTATAACAGCGGCCACTGACCCAATTTAAATAAAGTCAGTATCGTACGTTGAAAAGTGTACAAATAAGCAAAAATGCACAAAGTCCAGCAGTAGATTTGTCCTCGTAGTACGAAAACTGGAAGGGGGAGGGGTGAAAGATACTTATATATTTGTGAATAGAAGATTTGGTACTGTAATGGTGTACTGTAGCAGTTGAAGGTTAATCATTACGAAAGCTATTATTTAATGTCAAAAAATGCGTGGTTTTTTTTTCATAAAATCCAAAGTCAATAATATGACTTTACAGAAGTGGTCTTCAAACTTTTCTGAACGTCACCCGTATGTTAGTAGGACCAAAGGCTACGCACCCCCTGATGTATGTAACAAGAGTTTATTAGTGATTAGAGTTATAACAAACCTGTGTAACAAGAGTTAATAAGAAATAGACTTTTTTGTAATAAAAGTATGTAAGAAATCTCCTATTCTTGCGCACCACCACGGATAGCTTTGCGCACCCCTAGGGGTGCACGCACCCCACTTTGGAAACCACTGCTTTACAGTATTAAAAAATATAATGCATCGTCTGCTCTTACGTGATATAAACAAATATATTATCACCTTTTTGTAATCTTTTTGAGTATGATTTGATAAATAAATGCTTCGTTTCATTAAACTAGGTTTAGCATATAGTGAACTTTTCTTTTCTGGCCCACGTCATCTTATTTTAAAACGTTTCACAATTTTCATACCATCGTTTATCGTTTGCTCTGTCCTGCCAGTTTTCCCATTGCGCAGAGCCCCCTGGCGAATCCGCTGCTAGACTGAATCCGCCGCTAACTTCAAGTTCGTCCAAAGATGCACAGATACTTTTCAAAGCCTCTTAACTAAAAAATGATCAAAGTGGAGAGAAGTTGTTTTGGAAATAAGCTCTTCAATTTTTGATCCTCTATCTCTATAATCTCACAATTATTAACATACAAATTTGCATTAATTTGTTAAAACAAATTAATAATCATATTTTACTTACTGAACGAGTAAAGGGGTAAATTTTTTCGAGCTTTAGTGTGTAATTTTTTCCTCCATTATAAGTTCATTTTCCAATTTTCCGGTGTCATCCAAATTCAGTTATTCGATACAATCCTAAAGTCTCACCTGAGCCAACCAATGGACGATTGCTTAATATTCTAAAATTACAATTTAGTATACATAATAGAACATTCAACCTTTGAATTATTTTAAAATTTTATTTAATACTGTAAAATATCAATACAGGCTTTTTCAGAACCCTAAATTTATGTGCACAGTTTATTTGCATATGCAGCAATCCTGTTTCTCTTGTTTTATTCTTTATAGAAATGGGATAATTAAACAGTTCAATTATCCGTCAGTCAGGAACCCTATGACATTCACTCAAAATACGCCTATGGAGCTCCTCCTCCACTCCATTGTTTAATTGGCTGTCACTGTTTCCATTCCTTTATTACCATAATCTGGGGGGGGGGGGAGATACCAATCGCAATGCACATTTTCTGTTTTGTTGGTACTGCCGTGCAGTCATTTATAGAAATTAACATTTTCGCTGGTGCAACATGTGACTAAACAAGTTACAATAATGTTTGTGTATATAGAATTGAGATAAGTAGTTTCATAAGTAGTTCCGGGAGTATATTTCTAATAAGTAAGTTTGGAAGAAAATTGAAACATACTTTAACTTTTGCTAGCGTGAACCAACTATTGAATAAATAGCTCTTTCAATATTAAAATATTGTACCCACATAGGTTAAAAAGTAGTAACTCAAGTATCAATATGAAATAAATAATTTCTAATTTTTAAAATTTAATAAAACCATTATTTCTCATTATATGAAGTGATACCGACCATGATGAGGAAATACAAAAATACTCATTAGGTCACGGGCAAAATGGCAGTAATGGCAGTACAGTGCTGAGCAGTTTCAAAAGGCATTAAAGAAAGTCAAGAGGCAGTCCCTGAGTTGACAAAAAGCATCTGAAGTTTATCCACTCTACAGACGCCCACGTTGAAAAAAACAAGGTTCATTGGTAATCAAACTGCACTCACTGATGCAGAAGAAGAAGCCTACTTATATGATGTCCTACATATATGCTGGCCTACTTTAGAAGGACCTATTTATATACCCAAAATGGTGTATGCCTCTCACATTAGTGGACATTCGAAAAATGTTTCAACCTACCTAGACAGTATTGGAAAAAAAATGAAATGCTTTAAAAAACTACTGTATATGCTAGGAAATTAGTGGATGAGGAATTTTAAAGTCTGTCATTCAAAAAGAACAATGCAAATGCATGAAAACATTAAGAGGGTGCAAGCTAATGTCAACAGGAAAGACATTTTTAACAATATGTGATAAATCTGTATAAAATTTTTTTCATGGTGTGTAAATTAAAACAAGTTTTTTAAAAACACTTTCTCTGACCAGTATCACTCCTACAACCTTGCTATAACAATAACATTGGTATCACCTCCAACCATGTGGTGATACGGCTCACTACAAATATTTGTAAAAAAATATTTCCAGTATACTTATTGTATAATACATATTTGGATTATGTAACAATAGTTGGAGCATCTTCTGTAAAATTTGTAGCCCATTCATGGAGAAGCTTGAAGTGGATAACTGATAAAAACCACGATAAATGGTCGGTTTCACCCCAGTTTAGGGGTAACATGGGAAAAATCCGACAATTGCATTGAAGTCAGATGATGTAACTTATTTTCCAATTAAACATTAAGAACTGAATGTTGTGTTTTATCCCAACTCATCAGCAGAAAACTCCTCATAAACACACGCACTCCTAACAAATCGGAGTTTTAAAATATTATCCCCAGCTTCCAATAATGCACCATGGGCTTGGGCGATTAAGCAAGTTTAGGGATTGTTGATAATAGTATTAAATATCATGTACAAGTATAAATAAATGAACAAACATATTTATTATACAAATATATATTGGATGAGATAGTTGGTGCTGCAGTTCCGCAGTGCCCACGAACGAGCCACCATGTATAGGCAACATTTATGAAGCATTAACTTTACAATAAAATATTGAAATACTTTATTTAGTAATACTGTGATAAATTAAAAGCATGCCATTAAACATGAGGCGATAAAACAAGAAGCAATAAAAGGTCTAGATTCGTCTTTAGCTTAATTTATTCACTGTTTTACAGAATTTTGCAGGTTCATTTTCTCACCTCCACAGTCAGCTTGGATAGTGCTGTCATCTGATGCAGAGCATTGATTAAAATGTAGAATCTGCGAACACAATATACTGATGAAATATTTTCCAGTGGCGGATCTAGCATTTGGAGAGCCCCAAGTGCAACATGAATTAGATTTTAGAGGCTCCTCAAAACTCTGATGTAGTCTAATATTTCATTTTTAGAATATCATACTAAAGTACATAAGTTTAACAGATACAACAGTTATTAAAGTTACAACAGTTATTATTAAGCAGTTCTTAAAAATGCTAAAGCATTCTACTGTAGCAAATGGACAAATGACAAACAGAAAAAACAAAATACAAAGGGTGGGCCAAAAACCCGCACCAATTTTCAAAGAGTAATTTCTTATGAACCACACTAGACATAGACTAAAACTATTACACGAAAGCTCAATTTATGTTTCCAATGATGTATAAATCTATGCTATGCTATGGCTTCCATAGTTTTGTGGCAATGGCCACAAAAAAAGTATTAAACAGAAGAAAGGGGCATTAAAATTTGTGATACAACTTACTATTATCCAGCTATACTGATGCAAATTTCCAGACCAAATCTGGAAAAATGTAGTATTGCAATCATTCATCCTGAAAGTTACGACAAAAAGATGGCACAAGTACAAGTGAAATCAACAAGTTGATGACACGTGACTATAAAAAGGGCGATTCTCCACTGCAAGCTTAGGGTGGTTTTGATTTTAGCTGTGGTTCTGTCTAGTCGTAGTCGTCTCTCTTCCAGGTGGTCTTGGCAAGCAGCGGGAAGCAGCCGGGCCAAAGGCGGTATGCCCTAGTCTGACTATGCGTGCCGTTTCGGTGAGGAAGGAAGGGGTCGCTGGCTATCTGCCCTATGCTGGCGGGATAAATAGTTCCATCGTGCGATGCCCAAGGGGATATGCTAGACGAGCGTCTGCATATCCTGACCCTGACTATCAAGACGGCCTCGCAGCCTTTGGGACTCCGTAGTGTGAGCCAGGCGGACCGGGTGTATGGAAGAGAGGCAGACGACAGCCGGAGTAGCCAAGGCCGTGGATTGCCTTCCGTGTTATAGTTGCAGGACGCAGAGAACGGATTGGTGAGAAACGCACACACCTTGTTAACCAACTTTGCCCACCACAGTCGTGGCGGTGCTCTGTTTAGGCCACCGTTGAGAAACAAACCTGGGGTTTTCCAGTCGTCCCTAGCGGCTGAGGGAACCGACAGAAACCGATTACTACAATACATGAAAAATATATAAAAAAAAAAATAAGATGCATAGAACTAATCTAGTGAATCAATAAAAGTGTAACTAACACCAAATAGGCAGCAAAAAAATAGACACCGATGATGAAATGCAAGAAAACTGGGAAAAAAATGATCAATTGACTTCAGTTTGTTAATGAGTTGCGTAAATAATTTTTAACCCGTTTAAGTAATGGAAGATAAGCTTTCACCGTTAGCATGAAAAACCGGCAAAGTTAACAAAAAAAAATTAAAAACGTTTCTACATATTTTGTCATATTATCTCATTCATATTTTGTCATTCATGTCATAGGGCCTAAAAAGTTTATTAAAAAAATTGACAATTTTGTTAGTCTCACTGAAAAAAGGTGCCAAATAGCATATGTGGCTTGTGGTATTTTTTTCTAAACTCCTCACACAATTCATTTTATAGAGTCCCTTTGAGGATAAGCCAGAGACACTGGAATAAGCTTTCCCAGAACAAGATAAGAGTTCAAAACTGTCTCTTCATTTTGTATTAGCGCCCTGAGGCTAATCACTCCTTTATAAAAGAGAGTTTGGATTATTTTTAATATTATAGTTTAATATTTAGCATTAACAAAACATTTAAAATAAAAAAATTAAATAACTGGTGAAAATTTTGTTTTCTAAAGAAATTGAAAAACAAATTTTTTTCAAAATTTTGTTTTCAAAATATAAAACATTAAATAATTTTTTCAAATTTTTTTTAAAATAAATTTTTTGAGGCTGTCAGCAATCTGAGGCCCCAAGACGCATCTTGCGCCTGTGCGGTGATCCGCCACTGATGTTTTAGCTTGGCATTGGAAGCAGAATAACTGTGCACGCACAGCTGCTTGCCGAAAGCCATTGTTGTATCAAATGCTTTGACGAGTGTGCAAACAAAGGTTCACACGTGTGTGCGAACATTTCTTCAGGAGCACACAAGCATTTCCCCAAGAGCACGCACACATTTGTAAATGTTTGCTAGATTGTCTCCACTGGCAGAAACATTTTGTATCTGCACTGACTCCGGTAGATCAACACCTTTAGGGCACTCATAATTAAGTCAATCATAACAGAAAATAACAGTTTATTTTGACCTTAGAACTTAATACAATCACATCAAAAATAAAATTAACATTAGCTTTCAAATCTTAACACAGCAGCAATTCATAATACAAGTTTATTTTATAATGGATAAAAATATTGCGGTTAAACTACTGAGCACACATTATTCTACTTTTATGGATATGGATCATGAACAAATATTTTCAATGACCTGAACACATCTCATTCCTTCCAAATCAGTGTTATGTGTTGCATACAGTATGTTATTTAAAGAGAATGAAATTAAATTGATCAATTAACTAGTAGTTCTGTGAACAGCAGACCTCATTCCGAAATTTAAAACCAAAAACATTTGTTTATAAATTAATGCAATTACAATCAAAATTTAATGGGTTCTGTGGAAAGCCCAACTGAATAACTTGTGCATGAATAAAATTGCAGTGAATGAGGCCTCATTTTCAATACGCAAAATCATTTTCATAGTCAGTTACAGTCTCATAATTCACGAACTCTGTAGTATTTACAGTTGTAGAGCTGATTTCACCACGATTTGTGATCCATGGCATATAGTTTGTCACAATAGTGAAATAATCTTCTTCACCTTGGAGTACTAGCCTTGAGCCCCAACTATATATTCCATGTAAATATGATCGATGACGCCATATGAATTCAAGTGGAGAACCTGAATCACCTGCCAATGTTGTAGGAGTGTGGGTAGTTTTGATGGAACAAATGTGTGAAAAGTGAGCAGTGCTACTGCATTTAGAAGAATCAATTATAGTCATTGATTCATTGCGCAAAGGTTTGTTTTCAATCTGATTACTGATTGGCCCCCAACCAATGACTGTGCCTTTGACGTTACATCGTTGGTTTTTTGTCAGATTTTCATTGCTCAGGCAAATAGGTTTTATAGCCAAGGTGAAATTCACTGGAGTCTTTAATTGTACAAGGGCAATGTCATTTGCATGCAATCTTTGTGAGTAGCTTGGATGAACTTTGACACTTTCTATGAGAGACATGAAATGCTTGTTTTTTTCTGCATTGTTATTAATGCTGTCTGTAGAATTTGCTGGGTAATTGAAACGTACATGTAAATTTAGTTTATCGTCTTCCTCAAAGCAAGCTACACAGTGTGCGGATGTAACTACCCAACTGTGGTGGATTAATGTACCATAACAAAATGGTATGCTTTCATTTTTCCATAATGATACAATCCATGGATGAGGATATTGTTCATCTTCTTCACCACAAACTTCGTCTACTGAAGCTACAACTTGGAGATTATATATGTGATAATATGAACAAAAATTATATGCACTGGTGATCTTGCAAGTGTAAAGACCTTGATCAGAAAGTGTTAAAAATTTGAAGTACAAGCTGCTATCTGGAAGAACTTGTATTTTGTGCTTGATATGTTGTGTATCCTTAAGCCATTCAATATTATCGCATACTAACTTATGAGTACATTTTAGAACAGCTGAATCTCCATAGTTAAATGTAAGATTTATAGGATCAGAAAAAAATGGAGAACAGTATAAGGATTTAACTCGTAGATCATATGAAGTAAAGGCTGGAGTTATTCGTTCATCTACTTTGAAACACATGTAAAGACCAAGGGTGTTTTCATTGATATTGTGTATCTGCAATGTTCCATTTTCATCAATTGAATAGTCTGGAAATAAAGAAGAATAAAAATTAACAAGTGACAACTAAATCCAATACTTGGGCTTGAAAGATATGGAAATCAAAATCGATTCCTACAAGTACCGGGTGTCCGCAAAAAATTGGACCTTTTTTAAAAATGTTTTTCTCGGCCCCATGATTTGTTTAATTTAAAAAAATCAAATTGTTTAAAAATCAACTTGTCTGTATTGCAATCCAAGGACTTCTTTTTGCATTAACAAAAATAAGAAAACGTCAGATTCTTGCCAATCGGTAAGAATTAGTTGGGGAATTCATTAGTTGGGGAAAGAAGCTATGTTGTAAGGATGATTTTTTCTCATTTGTTTATTTTTGTGTTTTTTTGAACAAAAAAGAAAACGAAGTAGATATAGGCCTAATACAAATCATACAAAAGTAGTACATAGGCCTACTATTTCAATGAAAATAAAAAAATGAAAAGATTAAAACAAAACATTATATAGTAATTGGAGTTTAATTTTAAAAAAAACAAACAAATAAATAAATAAAGGAAACCGAACAGCTGGTCTATTACACGGGTTGCCAAAAAATTCTCAATCCAGCTAAAAATTATTTAAGAAAAATATTAAAATATGTTTTTCAGTAATTGAATATAGTGATAAAATAAATAACAAGGTTAATGATTAGAATTAATTTAGATGAAAAGTGATGAATCATGCTGATCATATTATTAATAAATGGTAAAACAATGGTAAATTGAGTACGAAAGTGTAAAAGATAAATCAGACGATTAGTATGAGGTGAGAAATCGGTTATAGTCCGTCCTGTTTTTCAGCGTAAATGAGGGTATACGCATATACTTTATAACTTTTATCGATATTTTTTCGATAATCTATCAATATTTCTATCTATGTTCATCCTGTATACCACCATAGCCAACAAAGAAAAGAAAGCCTTCCCATCATAAGCTTGCTTCTCTCATGCTATTGTTATCCCCAAGGTCATGAGGATTTCATGAAGAAATACAGCACTATTGTGGAAAAAATGTGCAACATCACTCTTCATAATTCTTTTTTTTTCCGTTTACTCTGCAAGGGGCGACATGTTCCATCAGTTTCACTCTCACTTGATAGTAAAAATTATAAAACATCACTATAAAATTTGGAATACAACGCCACTGTGAGCAAAGTGTGTGTAATGAGTATGCACATTTCGCACATTTCCCCCACAGTGGGTCTGTATTCCTTCATAAAATCCTCATAACCTTAGGGACAAGCTTTAGCTTCGATGTGAAGGCTTTCTTTTTCTTGTTGGCTATGGTATCGCCTAATTTTTTTTTAGAAAAACAGCACTGGTTATAGTAGGCTACAGAGAATAAAAATTTTTGTATAAGAAATCGAAATTATTAATAATGAAATTGTTTAAAAGTGTAGGATGTAGTACAACAGCATGAGTTTAAACTGACCAATTGTGACACAACTACGTCAATCAAGCATTGGGTAATGAGTTCCAGCCTACAATAAATTTGAAAAAAATCGAATGTGGTGTAAAAAATGTAGACCTAAGTGTTTTAAGTAAGTGGAGAAGACCAGTGTTGATTGTATGGGGGAAACAAAAAGAGGATTGTTAAAGAGATCCCGATTTTTCCGGACGTATGAGTAAATACACAATAAATGCTACAATAAATGTTACCAGACTGATAACAGCGCTGTTATTGTATTGTACTTAGTTTTCCTCTAGGAAATGAAAGAAACGGTGCTATTTATAGATAGTTCTTACAATTTACAATCTACTATATAATAGCCATGAGTTGAATCGGTTTGTTCAAGTTTACGGGAAAACTTTTAATTAGGGGTACGAATCTGAAACTCGGCATGTTTCAGGTTGCATCCAGTAGGTGGGCAAGGGATAGGTGACGACTCGAAATTGTCATCATAGGGGGTGCGAAAATGATATAAGTGAAATTTAGTATTAATTACTGTTAGCAATTGTGCATTTCTCACGTTTGCGGGAATACCGTAAAGCTTACGAATCTAAAACTCGGAATGATGGTAGGTTATATCCAGTAGATGGGCAAGACATAGTTGACAACCCGACAATGTCATCAGGGAGGGGATAGGGATGGTATACATTTAAGTCAAAAACCTGAAATCGAAACCGATTTCAAACAACAAGTTTCAAAACCCTTATCTCTTCCCTCTGTTGTTGTTTTGTTGAATTATATTTCAACAGCATGAAATATTCGATTAACAACGTAACCCCTAACTTATTTCCTTTCAGCATCTGCATCTAACGGTAAGTGAATAATTTACAAATCTAATCATTGCAATAATGAATGAATGAAATAACAACTGGATGATTTTTTACAATCAACACAAAAAAATACACACATGTCACCGTTGATTTTTCAACGGATTTAACCTAGTATTTTTATAGTTCTCACATTTTACAATCTCGAAGAAATAATCGCATTTACAGATCTCAACTTGCATTGTTGTTTATAAGCTACTTCACAATTCCTGCACTAATATCTTGGCACATATTGTTTTGCTCAAATGATGTATCAGGTAGAGTTTGGGGAAACCAAACTTTTTGAGAACCGCGGTTCTTCGATTCTCTACTGTGTTTTCTTTTGAATTTTCCAAATTTTGAAAAAAAGAATGAACACTCGATTGTATCATTAGTAAATATATTACAAACCAAGTAAAAAATGTATGTAAACTAAAATAATTAAAAACTTAACTATAATCTTGTCTTTTATTGTTTTTAAGAAAACATTAACAGCACAGTAGAATGTTGATCATCCAAACGTCGGTTATACGTACGACTGGTTACCCGAACAGCGGTAATAGAGTAAATGTGCAGGGATTCCACTTAAATTTGTGCCCGTTGTACATACGTTTTAGTGGGTACTGTTTTGATTGAATTTGATATTTACTTTACTCTCCTACGGGTACATAAAATTTTAAAGCGGAAGGAACAGTATTATTGTCCATGAAAGACAATAACTGAAAGGCCAAGAAAACTCCATAATTTTTACAAACATATTGTAATACATATGTAACATGTTAACCATAAAATAAAAATGTGCAATATAATGTATTCGTAAACATAGAAAACTTTTATTTTTATTTTCATACAAAATAAACACGTGAACTATTAATGTCCAATTATGCGAACAATTTGTTTTTATAAACACTCATTGCTCCCAATTAGTTCAGATAATCAATGCTCTACTGTACTTGACTTGTGATGTATCAGAGGGTAGGGAATCATGCTATTTTATTTAGATACAGGATGGGCCGAACAAACAGTCACACCTTTATAAATAACGATTTCTAATGAACCGCTTATGCTACACGAAATCTAAAACTATCACATGAAAGCAAAATTCAATATCTTTTCAATGATATCTAATGCTATGTTATGGTTTTTATAGTTTGGCTGCGCAAAAAGTACTCTAAAAAAATGGTTAAACAAAAGGTGGGAGAGTTAAATTTGTAATACAAACATCATCCGACTTTTCTGATACAGATTTACAAATCTGGAAAAACATATTGTTGCTATCATATATCGTGCAAGCTCACTTCAGACAAAAAGATAGGTACTTATTGGCACAAAGACTCAAAGACAGGCATTTATTACTAGAATTACAGGTACTTAATTTTATAAAGGATACTTTTTTCGCGTGGCCATTGCGACCAAACTATAGAAGCAATAGCATGAAATTATATATCATTAGAAAAATATTGAATTTAGCTTTCATGTGATAGTTTTAAATTTCGTCTAACATAAGCGGTTCATTAGAAATCGTTATTTAAAAATTTGTCAAAGGTTTTTTTTTTTTTTGGCTTACCTGGTATATTTATTGTGTTCCTAATAAGTTACCGGTACTAATAGATCCATATTGGAAACGATTATAGCCATGATTCGATGATACAGTTTATCACTAGTAGCCCTACTGTATATTATTCTCACCAATGAGTTCCCACCAGTTTATTTTAACTTCATTGGTCATGATGTTATTCATTGGTAATTTATTTTTTAATTTGTACTGTACATGGTTGCATGCATTTCCTGGCTGGTAAAAGATGGCAAAGAATATGATAAAGGAATGAGAGGCAAATTTGTAGTTTGTATCTCAATTGTGTTGTAAATAACTTGATCCTAACGTGATCAAAAGTTGTTCGAGATAAATAAAAAACAAATTAAAACAAGTAACGATTCAATGTAAAGACAATTGATACTGAAGGTTCACTGACTAAATAATTTAAAATTTAATACTTATAAGCAGTAATAACTATAACTTAGAGAACCGAGAACCGCAATTCTCAATCACGGTTCTGCGGTTCTGGTTCTTCATTGAAGAACCACAGTTCTCGGTTTCGGATAGACCACAAATCCAAAACTCTAGCATTAGGAAGGTAAATTGCACCTAACACATTCGAAAATGCTTCTAAGCAGTGGCGTTCCTAGGGGAGTGCGAACCGCACCGAGTGTCACCATCAGCGGGGTGACACTTGATGTCTAGAAATTTTAAAACATTGTGTGCAGCTTTTGAAAATTTATTATTTTTATAAAAATATTTGTATACTTATTTTTTGTATAAACACAAAAACATTTCGTGAGCTCAGCTTACATGTAGCCTATAATGTATCAATATACATTATAGGCTTGTTATCACTGTACCTACAAGTTTGTTATCTGATTAACTGTTAAACAATGGGTTTGTTAATTGCAAAAACCAGTAAAGGGAAGTCTGATTTAGTCAAGACGTTCACTAAGTAAAGTACTGAAATACTTGTGTATTCGTTCCTGTTCATTTATTTGAAATTATTTCATATGAGTTTACAAGTACTGTATTTCCATACTACAATAAAGCTGGTTAGTTGAAAGTTGTTTAGGGTAATGCTTTTCAACAAAATGTATTTCATCTGAGTAAAAAGTTTAACATTAAATGAATATAGCTTTGAAGTAGTTCTTAAATGTTTTTACTTAATTATTATTTACTAGCTGAGCCCTAACGCGTTGCTGTTAAAAGCAGCATCGTTTTTAAATTTTTTTTTAAAAACCTAATTAAATAATAAATTAATTTCAATTGCAATTTGCAACGCGTGGAATCAAACGCATAAAAAATGCGATCAGGTGGATGGATTGACTCCTCCTGGTTCACAATAATTAAACGGCGCAGCGGATAGCT
>JAQIWH010002555.1:0-23958 GCA_034695005.1 Cryptops parisi | reverse complement strand
TTTCTTATCCTAGGAAATGGCTTCTTTTGTTATCACGTGCTGTTCTTTGAGAACACAAAAAGCTATTGTGTTTTTTGTAGGACAACAAAAAAGTATCTTAGAGGTTTACAATTCAAGCTTGACCTTGTGTTTTTAGGTGGATTTGTTTGTGTTTGTTTTGTCTTGTGGTCGAATATTTGCTTAGTTTTTATTTTATTTATTTTTTGCGTGAAATTAATGACTTTTTTTAACAGTTTTTTTGATTCAATCGTATTATCTATCCAATATATTTGTTTTAGATAGATTATTAAAAAATATAAAATTATTAAACAGTAGATTGAGAGTGATTTAAAACTGAGTTTTAAAGTTGCGTTCGTGTGATCCTGCTGTGGGTAACGTTACTTTTTTGTGATAACGTTTGGTATGGAGATACACATTTGAATGTGGATATGTGAAACAATTATAAAGTCGTGGGTTTATTTTTTTGTTTATTAAATACAGTACCGTATCTCGCAAAAAAAAAATGTGAAATACCTGGAATAATATGACGACAACTTTGTATTGTTTGGTTAAACTTCAGAATACCTGAACCTATTTGAGTGGGTGTTTTACTATTTTATTCTTAAATAAAATCATTTCGAGAATGTATTGGCTGATTTTTGTTTCAAGTTTGACGTTTCAAATCAACGGCAGAATGTCGCCGTACGAAAATGTCTTCGACCAAAAATGTCGCGATAATAAATGTTGCGATGGGATTCAGCTACACAGCTTTCAAACATAACACCTCTCAAATAGTTTGTTAGGCTTTTCAGCATCACACACATAAAGCGACACCTTTTGAAGGCTTTCGAGCATAACACAGCGCATTGCTACCGCTTTTTGTCAGGCTTTCTAACATGACACGTTGCAGCAATTTTGTTAGGCTTTCCAGCACAACACGCATAAAGCTACACCTTTTTAAGGCTTTCCAGCATAACACGTTGCTACAATTTTGTTAGACTTTCCAGCATTACACTAAATACAATTGAAGCCAGATTCACACTAACTAATTGCTTTAACACGGCTTTTTGGCTCGAGATTTCCAGTGTGGCCAATGAAAATCACGAGCCAAAACGCCGCGTTACCGCGATTATTGTTGTTGTTGTTTTTTTATTGCGGCTAATAAAAACCAATATTTACAAAAAACAATCTAGATTAATGTAGGTGGATAAAATGTGGTTATACAATAGTTTATCAAGATCTTATGGTGTGATGTGGTAATCGGGCTTAACTTGCAAACTTGCTTATTATTATTAACTTTATTGCATTCAACCAGAATAATAGGACAAGACAAACACTAAAACCACAAAAAAAACATACAAATTTAAAGATTATGTCGAAGGTTGTCTGTTTTTGTATAGCACCGGTATTGAAGCGGATATTTTTTTATAACTATAAAATTTTTCGATTACTGCATTTGTTTGGTTCTATTGAACCGAAAAAAATACCGGAAGTGAAGGGTTTCGGGAAATATAATGATAAGCCACATTTAAAATTGTTCAGAAGAGCCGTTTTTCTGGTGAGAAACTCCATAGAGTACCATACTGAGCAACAAGATGATATTCTTCATTCTATGCTGCCATTTTCTGGAAATTTGGGAAGTGGCAAAGTAACCAGATAAAAAATAGTACAGTTTGATGCAAAAAAATGTCATTTTTGTGTGGCTTATCATTATATTGCCGGAGCCGTTCAGTTGCATTACTGTATTAGTAAACGACTAGACATTTCGGGTATTATGCTGACCATCAGATGGGCCGTTATTCACGAAAGTAGCTAAGCATCGTCATTCACAAATCCTTTAGTTAAATTTACACTGTTATGACAACTAATGTAAACAATTCCTAACAAAATTGAAATAGTGAAGAAAAAAATTTCGTTCGTTAAACAGATTAAATTAAACGGTGAATCGAATCATCGATTTATTGTTCAAATATCATTTTCCCATCCGATTGGTTGGACTTTTCGATCATTGGAGCGGACGTATCTTATCGCAAAATTATGGCGTCGATTAACCGTTGAAGGGTTAATAAACGAACGCAGTTTGAGCGTAGCGCGTGGAAAATTCCGATGCGTTTTCCACAAATCGCAAACTTTTGGTATTATATTTCAAGCGTTGAGGTCACGTACAGTATATTGATGGTTTGCCATGGTTGGTAGGCGGGTCACACGAGCGGCAGCAGAATGCAATTAATTGCACGTCCAATGTGGCAATTTTAGCGTGAGTTTCACTGATTGCACTGCCAAGGCCTTCATTACAAGAGGTTTCGATTGTCTCGAACGTGAGCTGAACAGCGATAAGAATCGACCAATGAGTTTCCATTAATTTGTTATTTTTTTGTTAGAAAATAGCATTGTTTTGTTGTTTTTCTTAGTAACACTTACACAAAGTGTTGTTGTGTTTATTAGTTTTAAGTTTTAGAGGACTCAATGGTGTTCTTCTTTTACACGAATGCGACGTCTGGGTACAATTTGACGCCATTTTGAATCACGATCTCAAATTTATACAAAGTAATGCAAGTGAATCATAAAAATTAATAATAAAAATAGCCCAGATCTGTTAGTGTTTCATGGACCCTTTACTCCCGCCCATCGCGCAGAATCCTCAAGTCAGCTTTGGTTGAGGTGTAGCATCTTGTCACTAGATGGAGTTTGTTGGTTGGTTGTAAACGTGAAAATATACCAGTCTTTCCGTGCTATAGCACGGGCTAACAACTAGTTATTTTGTAAATTATATTTATACGAATCGGTTAAAATATAAGTTTTATTTTAGATTGTGATTCAAAATGGCGTCAAATCGTACCCAGACGTCGCATTCGTGTCTCTGTTTCGAAGTGTTTTTAATAATGAAGATCTTTGAAATGTTATGCTATTAAATAACGATATTCTATTAATTTATCTTATCATTTATTCATTCACATTCCAAAATGTGTGCTTGAAGTAGGTTTATATTTATTCTGTAACAACATATCCCGGGCTAAGTAACAACTTACCCCATGCAGGGGGTACGTGGTTGCAGTTTACATGATTATGCAAAAAGTATATTTTAAGCATGTGCATGAAAACTTAGTTATCCAAAAAACAAAATTACGAAATATTTTATACTTGTCACACGAGTCTTTAAAAACAAAAGTTACAAAGAAAAAATTGTAACAACTTACCCCAGTCTCCCCTACTTGTTAACTGTTAGGCGTCTTCTAAATCCGTCTCAAACACGTGGCCTCATCCCGTGTGTATAAACTAACCATTTAAAGAGCTAACGAAAATCTAATAAAAATGTTTTAGACAAGACTGTATACTTAGGTTGATTGTGTTTGGTTTTGGAGCTGACCACTTTAAATGTCTCTTTTGTCAACCACGAAGATGTCGAGATTTGGGGAGAAAAACATGTCGAAAGCTGTCTGCGCGTGTAACAACGTTGACACAAGCCTTTCCTTATTGATTTTTCTTTCCAAATTCGCTAGGATATGTGGTGTGGATATGGACTCAAGATCCATTGTCGTCATTTTTCAATTGTTTACATTTGTTTTAATGTTTTTTTTTTTTGTTCACTGTCGTTTACTTGTAATTTCTCAACAGTTGACGCATTTTCACAAAAAATTAAGAAGTGTTTATTTTGTTAAATTTTTGTTGCGATCGGAAAAGAAAATCGTTTTCATTCATCTACAGAGTGACTCAAATGGAGTTAAATTGTATAGGCAAAGTGTAAAATCATTACTTTATTAGCTAGTTCGAGCAAAATATAGATTTTGGGACACCCTGTAACGTTGGAAACGATTTTTTTTTTGCAAAGCGCAACTCGCTTGTTTTGGAACGATGACATTGCTAATCTGATGATATTACAGTAACTTGTCGATCAAGTTACTGTAATTAAATAGCAATATACACATGTGTACAGGGTGGATAATCAGTGTATCACATGTTATCAGATAATATTTTTTTGTCTCCATCTTTCTGTTGATTTCGAATAATTTTCACTAGCATTTAGGTTCATCCTGTATAATATTTTTATCGTTTCATAACTTTAAATTTCTCAATAGTTGACACATTTTCACAAAAATTAAGAAGTGATAATGTTTGTATGTTTTCAAATAAGATTAGAAAAGGAAATTATTTTTATTTGTCTACAGGGTGACTCGGAGTATTCTTGTTTAGTCAAAATGTAAAATCATTTTAAGACATTTGCTTGTTTGAGCAAAATACAGATTTTTGGAACATCCTGTACAATTGTAACGTCTTGTATTTTGAACTTTCTGTATAATTGTAACCAGAGCGTAACTCGCTTGTTTTGAAACGTTGATATTGCTAATGCTGTTAATCTAGTTGCAACTGACGCCTAAATAGCAATATACCCAAGTGTACAGGGTGGATTATATAATTAGTGTATCACATTAGATGTATCAGGTAATATTTTTCGTTTCCATCTTTCTGATGATTTCGCATAATTTGTGCACTAGCATTTAGGTTCATCCTGTATAACTTTTTTTTTGCTGACTTTTAATGTGATTTTACAACTTGTCATTTTTCAGCAGTTGACGCATTTTCACAAAAATTAAGAATTGGTTATTTTTGTATATTTTCAAATGCGATCAGAAAAGGAAATGATTTTTATTCACCCCTACAGGGTGACTCAAAATAAGTTATATTGTTTAGTCGATCATTTTAAGACATTTATTACAGGGTCTGAAAAAATAATTGAAAACAATTTATAAACCAAAAAGTTATTAAAGTTTTAAACCTTTCGTGACTTAAGGACTACCCTGTAGAAGTGACAAATACAGTGGGCTCTTGGTGTACACTGGCCTCCTTACAGTCAGGATATGACAACATATCACTTCATTCGCATGGATTCAGTATAGTGTTTTGTGCGCGTGAAATTTTGCTTTAAAAAACTTTACAGAATGCCATTTATTTTTTATCCGTAGTTGGTTAAATCCGCGGATGGAAAGCCCGCGGATACGGAAGTCCCACTGTACTTTTCTAGGTTTTGCATTTTTTGTCACTGAGCTACCGCAGTAATGCACATGATAAATTTATTATTATCTGTAACATGTCAGGGATACTACTGGGAAATTGTCAGGAATATGCACTTCAAAATTTTGGTGGGAACCCTGTATTAGTATGTTTGAGCAAAATATAGATTTTGGGATACCCTGTACAATGGGAACGATTCATATTGCAGAGCGCATTATTGTTTTGGAACGTTGATATTGTTAGCGATCAAGTTATAATTGGTGTCTAATTAAATAGCAATACACACAAATACCATCATAAATACAGCCATATTTAAATATACAAATACCACCATACAGGGTGGATCATAAATCAGTGTGACACTCCATCCGTGTATTAGCATGATATTCTTCTCCATCCTTTTTGGTGATTTCGCACAATTCTCAATTGTTCTACAGGGTGAACTTATATAATTGTTATTTTTTGCTCACTTTTAATGTAATTTCATAATTCAAACTTTGTAAGCCTCATTTTCATTTTGAAGAAACGAAATGTTTCTACCCTTTCTCGTGTAACGTGGTTTAAATTTTTTTTTTTTTTTTTTGTAATGGCTGTTTAATTTTATTTTTTTTTATTGTAAGGAGTAAATTTTGCTCGTTTGATAGAAGATTATCGTTTTTCCGCTTGGATTTATTTTTTTTTACAAAAAAAGGGGTTTTAAAAAAGTATAGTTCATTGTTAGGTTGAATGCTTAGGGAAACATCGAGGGTTGTTTTTTTTTTTGCAGCATGTAACCTGATTAAATACTTAAAAGGAGTGAAAATAAATGAGACGGTTTCACCCCAGGGTTGGATCATGTGGGATGAAGGTTTTAAAGATGACAAAAACAGATTAAAAAAGAAAAAGAAAGTTAATGGAAAGTCGTGGTTTGTCTTAAAAGGGATACACTTTTTACTTTTTTTCGTATACAGGGTGTCGCGTAAACGTTTGATCCATTGAGAAATACAGATCACGTCAGTATTCATTAAATTTGGAAATGAAGAAAAATAAGTAATTAACGAGGAAAGATAAATAAAAAGTACTGAGGGACACCGCTTGTGGTGCTAGTGGTTCCAGTTGAGGTTAGATAAAACAAACAAGAATGTTATTAATTATACTTTTTATATCAACTTCAGTTAGTGAGCTGGAAATTGAACGTGTACTGTCAAGATTGCACAGTCGTTTATGAGAATATACTGTATAGTCCAATGCACCAAAAAAAACCGCATAAAACGAGAACCGTATAAGTTTTTCTCACAAATAAAAACTGCATTAGTCTTATGTAAAACAAATCGCATTTACAAAATAAGTAAATAAATCGAAAATTTTAGAAATCAAAAATGAAATTACTCAACACTCGTATAAATAAAATATCGAATTGCTCAACGATTGCATAAATTTAAATTTGCATAAATCGAAATTCGTAGAAATCAAAAAGGGAATTGATCGAAACACGCGAAAATATAATATCAAATTACTCAAAGATTGCGTAACTTTTAATTCACATAAATCAAAATTCGCATAAATCGAATCGTGCAGAAATCTAAAATTGCTTTTCTTGCATTATGTATGTACATACAGCATATCTGTTCTATATAAAGAGCATGCTTAAAAATCATTTTTAATGAATTTGTTCTATGATTATTGGTGCTGTATTTTTTAACTAAACTAGTATCTATACACATAAATACTAGTTTAGATAATGTTAAACTAGTATCTAACACTAGTTAATTAAAAAACAATCGTCTCTGCAAAATACCACATTGAAATATATACTACTGTATAGTGAATCACCTTAATGCTAGACATTTGTAAACGTTTGAACATTTATTGTAACATATCATGTAAGCTCTACATCGAATACAACGTTATGTACATTGAAATAATGAAAAATCATTACATTTTCAATTTTTTTTGGAAGTTGTTATAACAGAATCAAAAAAACACATTTATAACTTGAAATATTGTAACTGATTATATTTGGAGGGAGACATTTTGTTTAGGGATATACTTTGCATTGATATATAGAGAGAAAGAGTAAGGAGTACATTTTTCTTGTTAAAAATTAAAATAAGGGAGGAAGTAATACTTTTCTAGGTGTACAGGTTTGCTTTTTAATGACGTCATTTTTTTTGGTTTCGTACTTTTCTAAGCGTTTTCCTAGTTTTAACTCCAGTGCAATCTATAGTTTTGGTTTTGCTTTTATTTTTTTCAACTATAAATAGTTAGTACATTGAATTGCACATCGTGCACACACTCGCAGCAAGAAAGTCAGAAAATAACAAACATATTTACAGTTATTATTATTATTAACTCTCACACCAGACATTGCATTGTAATGAAAAGATATACTATAAAGAGATAGATAGAGATAGAGAAGATATATTGAAGAGCAATGTTGTTGTACAGTCTTATGTGATATGAATTATATCACATTGTATCCCATCAAACACTTTTTATATAGTCGTGTGTAACACTGATTACATTTTGTTTAGTCCTGTTGATCAACATTTGTACTCGTGTTACTATTAACACATCTTGTTAGTATTAACATTTTGTATTTATGTTAGTAACATTTTTATCTGCAATCGGGGAAATTTCTATTGTTGTTATCACAGACCTTTATTTTTTGTTCACAGTGTTCGAAATACATTACCTAGTTTAGTTTTAGCTATAATTACATATATTATGTTATTTGTCTGTGCAAACAAATTATAACGTTTTTCAATCTTTTTGTTTAATTTCAGATTCATCTCTGAATTGCATCCAATTGTATTCAAAGGTATCATGTAAGTACTGTTTATTATTATTTTTAAAATTTTTTAATGTTATAATGTTTGTTCAAAATCGTGAGTGTTACATGTTTTTTAAATTCAAAATACATTATATTGTATACATATTTTTTGTAAAAAGTATCAGCACCATAGATAAGATTGAAAAGCGTTTACAACATTCGTACATTTTGACGTACATTTTTTGAATTTTTTTTTTGTGCAGTGTATAACACATTTATTATATTGACTCTTTCAAACACTTAGGATATGGTATTTGTTTTTCAAAAAATTTTGCACTTTAAATTATACCTTCGTTGCCATAAGATAGTTATCACAAAACACAACAATACGTTTCATACACATTCACAAGTTGAAATGCTGTACCTGTTTGGAGTTATATATTTTTCAGTCCAAATGAAGTACAGTTTTTTATTCTTAAAGTTCTTAAAGTTCTTATATTGCACACTTAGCCCGGCATATTTCCACCATGAAATGAGTGTGAAAAGTTAATCTTATTGCTGAAGACAAAAAACGTTTATGTTACTAATATTATTATGACATACAAAATGAATGAAATGAATGAAAAATCAAACTTATAATTAGCTGCGCTATTATGAAAATAAATCATATAACGACCGTCACGCAAATAAAGTAACAATTAAACAAGCAACATTTGTTTTAATGGGTTTTAAAGGTTTTTCGTTGTTCTAATGCTCGATTTTGATGTTTTGGTGTTGTCAGATCATTGGTCGAAACTGTGGTAAACATGTTAATTGTTACCACTTGGGAATATGTTTTAGCACGTTAAGGTAACACGTGGTGTTTTGTTAGCGCATGAATGTTTGTTAGTGCTCAATGTTTGTCTACACGTGAAAGTTTGTTAGCACGTGATAAGTTTTTTTCTTTTATCACGTGGACGTTTGTTAGCACGTGAAGGTCTTTTTCCTTTTACCACGTGAACGTTTGTTAATCACGTTAAGTTCTTTTTTCTTATACCACATGTTCGTTTGTTAGCACGTGAAGTTTTTTTTACCACATGAACGACGTTTGTTAACCACGTGAATCAATTTAGCCACGTGGATGTAATTAGACTTTGAACGTTACTAATCATTAACAGTGGCAACGTTTGTGCGCATGCTAAAATACTTTGAGGTGGTAACTTAAAGGGACACTGAAAGCCTACAGAATTTACTATATCAGGTGTTCTAGAAATGTTACGATCTCTCGTATATTTCACGTATACAGTAGGAACAGAAGGATATCTCAAACCACTAAGTTAGTCTATAGTATCCAATCAATATTGATGAAATTTGAGGTTCAACTGAAACTCTGGGGGGAGGGGGTAGCTTGAGTTGTTTTTCAGAACAACTGAAAATCTCTATCAATACCAAGTGTGATACTACTACTACTACTGGAGTTAATGAACAGAATTCTATTACAGGAGGGGTTGTTATTTCTAGACTTTTTATGGTCCCCAAGCAGCTTCAGCCGCTTGTAAAGGATCGTATGGTCCTGAAGTACCGGTACCATGCCTACGTTTATCATCAGTCGTTGTAGACTGATATGGATCATGTGTTGCATACCCTGGTTCACCATACGTGCCCACGTCATCCGATGGTTCATGGTATGGATCCTGTTGCACTTGTAGTTGTGGTGGTTGTTCTTGTTGCTGTTGCATCTCGATATTCTGATCATCAGTGGTTTCCAATAAACTGTTCTTGATTCCGTAGTAAAAATACATGAAGAGACCTGCAATGAATGAACAAAACTGGTTAAGTTAATCCTTTGGTAATGGTTCGATATATATAAAAAACTTTGGTGAAATTTGTTCATTTCAAAGTATTGTAGTTTGACTATTACTTTTTATCATTAAAACTATTGAAGGGCTCGGTGCAATAACCGGTCAGCTCCAATTTTAAAATTTTTAGAAAAGGTATTTTCAAACAGTTCCATTTCACATATTACACGTAAGTAACGCATATAAAACGTATAACAACAAAGGTAGGTGAACAATAAACAAAATTTAAGAAAGAATTGGCTAAAATAGTCTCACAGTAGGAAGTATGGTACCGGTAGCTGTTCTTAGAAAAAGTGACAGCACCTTTCGGCAAAAATTGGAGCTGACCGGTGTTACTGCACCCACCCCTTCAATTATAACCTAGACTTGTTATCGATGGTCAATATAAAACTAGAATAATTATGTTGAGATATTTTGAGATGTTTTAAGATCATTGACGTATGGTATTTTCTATTGCGATATTTTAAGATTATTTCTTCGATCCGTATTGGTATGTACTACACCTAAAACAGCGACAGTGAAATAGGGCTTACAGTGAACTTAGGTTCGGAGAACATTGATCGATATATAACGACTGTTACTACAGTTGAGGATTTGCCTAGAACAGAATTTATAAACCACTTTATGAGGTAATTGCCCACCTAATATCATCCAGACGACGAAACGAATAAGTGTGAGAACGTGTAGTTTGAAGATCAAGTAGATGTTAACAGTTACAGCAATGGTCGGTATGAAGGGCAAACCTGGAGTCATGAACTTGAGTGTTTTTCTGGAAAAGAAAATATCTATTATCAACAATGGGTCGATAAGACGGGACATGTACGAGTATCGTCTTGTAGGAATATACCGATTCTGAGGTTTTCTGGAAATGAAGAGAAGAACGCCCAGGATGGCGAGTAAGAAGACAACGATGAAGAAAGTAGCGACCCCAGATCCAGCCATATAGTTGATGTCGCATACAACGATTATGTCGAGAATAAAGATGAGCAGGTAGAGGATACCGACGCATTTGAGTACTTGCTGTCCTGTCTCGTCCGTAGCAGGGTTCCTGTCTCTCCAGGGAAAAACGGCTGGAAACTGATACTCTAGTTTCCGGAACAGGTTGTCCAAAGCACTAGGGACTTTCTCCTCTTTGATAGGCGCTTCAGGAACACTTCCGTAAGACTTACTGGGATCTGCATTGCCATCCACCAAAGCGGAATCGTCCGTGCAGTGATCGTATTTGGGGGGCATAGGCTCTTGTGTGACTTCGTCGTCTCCCCAAGAAGAAAACTGGGAATGTTGGGGATTCTGGGGAGTGGGTGGTGGTTTCACAACACCGCATTCTTCTTCGAGCTGTTTGAATGACTCGGGAAGCATTTCAGCTAACGTGGTCCGCTCGGGTTGATAGCGGAGGATGAGCACACACGTGCTCACCAACGTGTAAGCAAGAAGAGTGCCTGAAAAATACAAGAGGTGGTTGCTTTATGAAAAAAGTTGATGAGTTCGATCTACATGTTTGCATAATTCCTTCATATCAAAAGACCACATGATATTACATATCACACTAGTGGATGCAGATTCGTGTCACTGTTCGTTGAGTTTACTTATTTAACAAGAATGTATCAAAATGTTCTCACTTATGAATAAAAGTAACAAAATCGTATAGATGTATGTTAGTGTACACCCTTCATTATTTATTCTTCCACATACTCGTCCAATGCCTCTAAACACTTATTGAAACGTGTGATTATATTCTCCATACCCCTACTGACGAACTCACTCCAGTTTCTGCAACCATTTCAGGACCACCGTTATCATTGTCTCATTGGTTTGGATTCGTTGTCCTTCAATTTCGTTTGTCATTACCGAAAAAGTTGTTATCCACGTCTCTTCTATACTGTTCGATGAAGTATCAACTAAGATTGAAGAACAACTATTCGTAATCAACGAGGCTGTGGAAACGGTGGTGTGCACAAAATTAGAGCGAGAAGTTGATCACACGTTCCACGTTAAGTTTTTACGGACATAAGACGAGTATGTGGAAAAATGAGTAAGTGTTGTGTCTATATATTATTTTGGTTTCTTTTGTATTCACGAGTAAAACTTATTTTTGATACACCCTCGTATATTGCACGGTGATATTTTTAACGTTTACATAAAGATCGCACTTTTGGAAATAACACATCATGTCTTGGACTAGAATCCACAAATATTGCATGAACTACTGAGCAGGGGAGCATACGTTTTTATTTATTTGGTATAACCAATGTTTGCAAACAGTAGTAAACACTGCTAGAAATGTTACGTATGATGTCTTGTACATCATACGTTGATGAGATCGAAGTACGACACTTTTGATTTCATTGGATTGAGTGATTTGGGATTTTCTCCAGCCAAAACTGGAAATTTTAATTTTGGGAAGGAGATGGTGAATTATGAGTTAATCGTTGAAATGCTTTCATCGATTCTTATTGTTATCGCTTTGCAGTTGCTTGATCAAGTAAATCAATAATCAACAAAGGTCTTTGGCCTCTGAGAAATGCTCTTCGTTTTGTGCCGAGACACCATATTAGTGCTGGGACACTACACACTAGTATCACCATGGTGAGATCTAACCATGAAAGTACTTTTGTCATCCGGACCAAGTTAATTAGTGATGTTCTTTGTGCATCCAGGGAATCAATAGGATATCATTACAGGAATAAACTTCTTCAAATATGGATAACAATATCACACACTATAACACTAATCTCGCTCACCTATAGACATCATTTCCACAAGAACTTCGAGGTGAATGAGGAGAGCTGCCATCGCTGCAGCTAATCCGAAAATAAAGGTTGCAATTGCAGGTGTTCCAGTCAATGGCCACACTGCTGAAAGGAACCTGCAAACATTTGAAATATTTGGTTTTTATGCATGTTTTGAAATAATTAAAACAAAAAAAATCTATTGGGGTAGACATTCCGCTGTGTATCGTACTTGAAAATGAGTCCATCTTTAGCCATGGCATAAACAACACGAGGCATGGGAAACATGGAGCCAAACATGGATACCGTCAGACCGGCGATGGCCCCTACTGACACAATGTATTTGCCAGTTTCTGAACCTCTTTGTGCAAACATCTCGACCAGAGCAGAATCGGCATCGATTTCGTCATAGGGAATGATGAGAGTGAGCATCATGCTCGAAGTGACATAAGCTGTCAGAATGATTACTAGACTAGTTATAATGGCCCGAGGAATGTCTTTTTTTGGGTTGTGTGCTTCCTCGCCAGTCGTGGCGATAATATCGAAGCCGATAAACGCGTAGAAACACGTGGCAGCACCTGTTAAAACCTGTGTAGTTGAGATGGTATTATTAGTTATAAGCGGATGCAGTCTGAAGATCAAATGTCATGTCCCTGCGACATCATACGAACAGTCATTTTTCTGACGTTGTTATGTCTGTATCACGTGACTGACCCCTGCTTCGTGATTGGTCAAAGCGCAAGAGACGCGATCAACTAACCAATCACGAAGCTGTTTGGTCACATGGTGCACAGACACTGACATCAGAAAAACGATTGTTCGTGTGATGTCGGAGAGACATGACTGATCGTGACAGTTGGTTTTAAGGATGCTAGGTTAAAAGATATTGCTGGGACTTACTCCTGACCACCCCATTGGAGTGAATCCTTTGTGTTCGGTCCAGTTTTTAGTATCGACGTAGAACAACCCGGCTGCCATGATAAACACCCAGATGCTGAGATTGATGGCGTTGAGAACATTGTTGAAGACTAGCGATTTTTTGACACCCGCCACCATGAGAATCGTCATGAAGATACTGATGAAAAAGGCCAAAATGTCCGGCGGGCGACCTGATTTAAACGATATTATAGCTTCAAGAAAACACACTAGGAGGGGGGAAGGGATGTTTAAATATCGATTTACCAAATATCGTTCCAAGGGCTGCTGCGAAAGTATCTGTAATGGCACCATTGGAAAGCGTGTCGAAACATGCACTAAGTGCACATGCACAAGCGGAAGTTCCTATGAGGTATTCCAACACCATATTCCAACCAATGACAAATGCAAGGAATTCTCCAACTGTCACATAACTGTACATGTACGCGGAACCTGACGTGTGAGGCACTCGGACACCGAATTCGGCGTAACAAACACCTGTTTCAAAATACCGAAATCCAAATTTTAAGAACTTTAACCCACACAATCTTTTAAGGCTTTCAGTCACACGCAAGAATTGTGCAATTTCAGGAATGACAACTCGAGCAATTTGTTGACAATTATGTGACGTTAACTACTTCTTCAATCAATGAAAACTGGTTGGCCAGAAACTGACGTCACAGTTGTTTACAAATTGCTCCACGTTTCCGTGAATTGTCACACCAAAAATTGCGTGTCTCAGGTGGCATTTATATGTTAGAAACAAAATACATGTACATTGTACAAGTATATGAAGGGTCTTGTGTAAAAGGGTGTTAAGTAACTTTTGTGCAATTTCGAGCAAAACGCGTGTAAAGACCTAAACTTGCCTTGCTGTCTATGGGCCACTTCACACAATATCTTTGCACATATTGTTATTTTGCTTTGCTGTTTTGTACATGTTGCATTTGTTTTTTAGGAAGGTAGAATTGCACCTAACACATTTGAAAAATGCTTTTAGGTCATTTTTGACAAAAATGTTACTTTAGCACCTTTTTACACCTGATCCTTCATATGTAAAAATTTCAGTACAACAGTCTATTTAATCGGTTTTGTGATTTAATATAACTTCGTGTTACAGTATGGTTGTTTTTTTGATGATTTTAATAATGTATTGGTTTTTCTACCGAATTAAGATCATTTTTATTTATGGAAAACGAATGAGGTCGTGAATGGCTGATGAGTTCCGATTTAATAATGCATGTATTTTGAAATTTTGATGGACATAATTTGAGGGTTTCGTTTTGTTGAAAAAAAAAATCAATAGGAACGAATTTGGTGTGAAGATGAAATTTTCACTGGCTTAGAATTTTCATGTATTTTTATAATTTATAGTCTCAAACGCACTTTTATTGAATACGAAGTTGGTTCAAAAAGTTCCGCAAGAGAAATTGCTTATTTATTTCAATTTTTCGGAAACTTTTTGAGTAATTCTCGTTTTATGTAGATTTTTATGAAATATTGTATATACAATATAGAAAGTGAACGATTTATACGAGAGGTCACTTTTGCCAAAGTTTCGTAATAGATACAGGGTGTATTCTTAAAAATGTCTAGGTCTTATCTCAGAAGGAAAGCATTTCCATGTTTAGTTTCAGTTCACTTTGTTACGACGCTTAGCATCTTTGGTCAAAATTTGACAACCTTTTAGGAACACCCCATATACACGAGCATAATCACCTGAAAATATTGAGGCAATAGCAGCAATTAAAAAAGAAAAAACCACTCCAGGTCCTGCGTGATTTTTGGCTACCATTCCTGCCACTAAGTACATTCCAGTTCCAACGCAGCTGCCTACACCCAATGACGTTAGATCTAACGTTGTTAGACATTTCTGTAACAACAACAAAGTAAACCGCAATGTTAACATGTCTTGTTAGAGAAGAATAACACTAGCATTGTAAAATAACACTATATACCTTTAGTTTGGGTTTTCCTCCAGGCGTAGTAGTTTTTACGACAGGTTCTGCTTTACCTTCCATCGATGCTGGGTTCTTGGTCCTCACCAATTTGCCAATTAAAATGACAGCCCTGCGTCTCATTCCCGGATTCACCTCCATTTTGATGAGTAGTTTTAGATATTTGGTATAAGTTTATTATCTATGTGGGCTTAGACCGAGAAAAGTCGCTATCCAGGTTTGCTTTCTTTAAGGCCTACACATGAAAGAAATAAAAAGAATATAGGAGTTATTACATTGTAATATATATACTAACGTAATTATATCTTACATTTTCTGTCCCAAATTATGAAATTATACAATTTGACTGGATGGATTTTTTGTCCCAAATTACGGTATACATTTCGTTTATATGTTTTTTGTTTGCGGGTTAGACTCAATTTTTCAGCAATTGATGAAAGCTATATTGTTGTGCTGTATCACGTGTACCCTGGCTACACATAATGTTTTAACGGGTAAACGTCCTTCATGCCGAATGTTGTCCTTATGTGCGGTCGAGTTTTCGTTGTAGAAATATCTGCAATATTTCATTTATTAATATATTTCAGCCACCAATTGAATGCTTGCCTGGAATAACGTTGTATGTTACAAAAATTCAATATTGAGATTATTATGGAAACTGCTCTTCATATAAGGACCTAGCTAGTGCTGTCAATAGACAAACTGATACTTACCTAAAACATACATAAATCACTTCGAAATTGGACACCTAATATGTGACAATCAATGTGTTGCTGAATACTTCTTTTGCCATTTATTCAAAACTATGCATTGTTACATGCAACGTTATTCCGGGCAAGCTTTCATTTGTTTTGGTTCTTTGTCTCTACTATCTGAAGCACAATTTCCTGAAACCATAGGTTCATTGTTGCAGTCACAACGATTGTCATTTTGAATTGAATGCATTTTGACATGAAATGACACCGTATCAAACAAGTAGGTTACATTAAAAAATGCTTTTTCAAGTATACTTTTTGTCATTATACAGATATACTGCAAAAAAAATACATTTGATTTTTGCATGGTTTTTGCCTTAGACGGAGGTGAAACATACGTATTGGTATATAGATAAAGTCTTTACTATATAGTATGTGTGAAACTTGCAATTGTGTCAAATGTGACATGCCATTCACACCGAATGAAAGAAAAATCTGTGGAGTTTTAGGTTTATGTTTTTATATCGTGTTAGCAAAAGAATAATATGTTTGCGTGACACAGTATTAGTCTATTATCATTATCACATTATCATTCCAGCTCTGCTATTTATCAAAATTGTTTTGATGCCAATGAACAAGTTAAACAGAAATTATGTAAGACACATGTCGGTCTGTTCATATGCGTTATACAGAGTGTCTCCAAACTCGTACAAACATGACAAACTATGGAAAACGAAACTAAGATACATAGCTTCGTTTTATGCGAATTTAAATTTATGCGATCTTTAATTTCATTCTGCAATTTTTGATTTTTGTTACATTAAACTTACGCGGTTTTCACTTTATGCGATGTTTGGTGCATTGGACTATACAGTATACTATTATAAATGTCTTTAGATGCCACAAACCCACAAAGTCATTCACAAATGAAGCTAAAGCGTATAATAACAAGGACGATTTTATTTATGTGTCTAGACCTCTATTTATGCGATTTTGCTACATACGACGAGATTTTCTCAAATTTGGTATCCATTGTTTCCTTCGAATAGAAAGGAAATTTGGAATAAAAAAGTGCGTGAAATATCTCGTTGGTGACTAGTTTACGCTGGATCACCCTGTATAATATTTTCTTCCGAGCTCATCATCCCCCTCGCAGTAAAAAATGTAGGAAATCTAGCCTCGGTCTGGCTGCTGTTGGTTAATACCCATCAACCCCCTTTGCTCTGTTTTTCCTTCATCGATCGGTGTTGATGACGTCAGCAACAAACGACATACTCATCCAATCGGTTGGCCTTGCACCCTTACAAAACTTATTACCATTCCAACTTGTTTGTTACTTTACATATATCTCATCGTTAAATATAGTTATCGATATAAAAATAATCGAAGAAAAAAAATAAGCTGAAAAATTGGTTTATAAAAATAAATTATGAAAACTATAAACAACAATGTAAATTTATTCGTTAAAATTTTTTTGTATATAAAAAGTATGACGTGTGTGTTTTGTGTATTTTTTTATGTGGTATCGAAATGATTTGATTTAACTTAAAACGTTGATCTATCATCCACAAGAGATAACGCTATTATATTAAACTGTCGTTTGTCCATTATTCGTAATGGAACATGTCTGCGACCATGTTGTCAAATGTCAAAGGAGTAGCTGCATGCGCCATTTTCCAGTATAGATATATATAAAAACAACAAATTCTATTACATGGCTTTTCGATGTTGGGGGGGAAAACAATGTCAACTGAAATTAGATTATATTTTGTTGTTGTTTTAGTTTTGTAGTGTGGGAAAAATCGCTATAAATAAATACACGTTGGTAGGGTTACCCCCGTGATTCACGTCTTTGAAAGAGGGGGGTATCGATTGATCGTGGTGGGTAAGATTGCACACACACACTTTTTATTTTATTTCAGAAATAGCCTCTATGTGGGTGTAAAGTTAATGGTACCCTCTGTTGAACCCGGAAGTTTAGGATTTCATATAATCCATCGTTATTGTGGGGATGTAAAGATTGTTTAGTTTTGTTTTTCTCAAATCAAAACTTGGGGAGTTGACCTTTCGTTCGGTGTAAAATTATGAAATATCTGTTGAGTAGTTACGGTTACAGTACAATGTAAAGATGTGTTTTTTGTAATGTGTCATAGATCAAACAATTTCCGGAAAGAAATAAATATTTCATTATTTTAATTTTTCGGAAACTTTTTGAAATAGCCTCATAAGTACATATAAGCTATAAAGTAATTTATGTTGGCTTCGAAAAAATATAAGGTTATAAATTGGTTATATTCATGTTTGGCATACAGTGTAGATGAAAAAGTTTCCGGAAATAAATAATTATTTATTTATATTAATTCTCCAGCAACTTTTCATCTCTCTTTCTCATAAGTAGTAAGTATACTGTGATCACATAGACTATAAAATCACTTACATAAAATACAGACTATGAGGCTTATAAACTGTTTGTATTATACAGAAAGTCCCAAAAGTCTTCATACATAGGTTAAATATTTTTTGTCTGAATGATTTCGACTGAAGAAGAATGTATATAAGGTGTCTCAAAAATAAACCATACATCGGGCCATTTAACACTTTTGTATTGTAAAATATAAAATGTGAAAATGCAAGGTAATGGAATGTACTGTGGTCTGTGCCTATAGAAGTTACAAGGAAATGCCTAGAAAACATATTCTTGTAATGGGGACTTTATGGAACACACTGTAGAATACGTAGTAGGATTAGTAACAACTTGTGATTATTAGCATTGATTAAATTATTGGTTACGATATCGATTGTACTATTAACGATACTGATTTTGTGTAACGTTGATGAAATTTTATTTTGAGCAAAAATATTATTTGCATTATGTTCTTGATATACATTGAGTTTGTATCAGATTATTATGTAAATGATGCATTACTATTAACCAAGTTAGTAATACATCTGTTAATATTAGTTGTATACAAGTCAATACATTAACCAACTTAATGCATTTAGTTGTTACTACATTAGTTTAATATATTTGTATGTGTGGTGTATCACTGTGGTATAAGTTATAACATTGTGGTAAGTTATAACATTGTGATGTAACATCATTGTTTTATTACATTATTTGTATTAGTTATGATATATCTGTGTATGAATTTTACTAATTGTATATTTTGTATACATCAATTATTATACTCATATATACGTACATTATTAGTCACGCTGTGTATGGGGTTATAATGTGTACATGTATGTGTACATTATTTATACCTAACATTGTGTACACTCACGTTATTACTTCATTATTAGTATTAACAACGTTGATATGATATTGTCACTAATTATATTAACAGTTAATTAATTGTAGTAAATGTATGATTGTTACATTTTTGTGTATATATAGTGATGAGTAGTACAGTGGAATCCGGTTATTATAATCACGGATAATGTTATTAATTGACTATTGTTATCATTATCAGTCGGTCCAAAGACATAGTTTATATCCATTGTTTAATGTCATCAAAAAGCACTAACCTTAAAGTGATCACAATAACCGGATTTCACTGTATTAGCGTCAGGATGAAAGTATTGACAATTTAATTTAACATTATTATTATTATTATTATTATTATTATTATTATTATTATTATTATTATTATTATTAAAATTTGAATGTAAAATATGTATATAAATAACATGATGAAAGTATTAATTTAATTTAACATTATTGTCACTAAAATTCTAATGTAAATGTGTGAAATCGTGATAGAGTTAACGTGTGATGCAAGGAAGCTTGACCTTTGGGGGTGCTTTTGAAAAGCATTGCAGGGAAGCATTTTCTAATTTTGATGTAAAAACCGAGGAAATCTTTTGATTGACTAGATTAATAAACAAAATTTTAATTAAAATTAATGTACTTGCGAAACTAGGGTACAGATTTGGTACGATTATTTCAAATGGCGTACGTTTTTTTTGTGTGTTTTTGATAAAGACTTCATTGATTGGGTAATAATAATTAATTTTAAACACAAAATGAGAATGAATTAATGGAAGGAAGAAGGAAATATTAAAATCAATACAAGCCTAACCGTCGTTATATATATATATATATATATTTATATATTTTCTGTCGAAAAGAAATCGATATTATCGTTAGTGTGTTTTCCTAGTGAAAGCACAAAATATATTACAAAACTAGGTTGAAATATAATAATGAAAAACCACTCTGATCACCTTCTTATTCCGGATTGAACCGATCGCTGAGTCGATATAATGGGGAACAAACACACATAATAGTACACCCCGTACACACAAAACCACACATATAGGAACACAGGGTTTTCATGGATTTCTTTCCAACCACCACCTCTTGTCCATCATCATCATCATTACTACTGTCTTCATTTTGTCGTTGACGTTTTCATCATCGAATTTTCGTTTCGTACTCCCTTACACAATTTCTCTTGTTTTTAGAGCTGAATGGTTGTTGGGTGCACTACTAAGCTTCACTGCTCTGCAGTGTGATGGAGGAGGGGGTGGTTCAATTTTTTTTTTTTTTTTAATAATTTTTTTTATATTTTTTCTATTCAATTTGAGTGAAATGTTGAAGTAGATTATCGAGAGATGGCGTTAGCGGTCGAGAAAAGGAGTTGTATGTGTGATGTTGGTTGCAGAACGGACGAATCCTCTGATGAATGTTAGAACTAGGATGGGTTCTTAATTAGGGGGGGGGGGGTCAATATATATATTTTTTTAAATTTATAAAACTGCGTTCACTTTGTACATTTCTAAAGCATATAGCTTGAAAACCATCCAAAAGCAGTCGATAACTAGGGTTTATGTGAGATATAAGAGTTATCGACTGTTTTTTCACAGCTTTAGCGTTAAAAGCGTACGAAGTGAACACATTAAAATACGAGAAAAAAAATCCCTTACAATGTAGCATGTCAAATAAACGAATTGTCAATGAAATATGTCATTTTTGTTAAATAAACATATTTAATTATTATTTTTTATTGTTACATTGATTTGTGAGTTGAGGTCCAATTGTCATTACAAGTTGAGGAAAAAATTCATTGACATTTTTAAATAACAAAAAAAAATATTTTAACTATAAAAATTACACGAAAAAGGTCAACATATAAAAATATACACAACTGTATATTTCTGCACATATTTGTCAATGTGTATAAAAAAATTCACACACTGGCTACACTTGTTTATGAGTGATTGAAATGACGTTGTAAGAGAGATGATAAAGTTTGATCCAGAATGAGCTACTGGATACAAAATGTATGTCAACGTTTTGTGTCAACATCTGTAAATTATATTGCTACTAACGAAAGGATAACTCCCTCTTTGGTCTAGAGGCAGAACGAGTTCCGTTGTTTGTGAATGAATATTATTATTACTAATGAAAGGACGAATTTCTCTTGTGTCTAAACGCAGAAAGGGCTCTCCTGCGGGTGGTGAAGTTGTTAACATCATAGATGGTAGTTACTAAAGAAAGGGAAATTCCAGTAATGTCTAGAACCAGAATCGGATCTTTGTATTAATTTATTTTTTTTAATTGTTTAATTTAAACTTAATAGTATTAGTCAATCATATTATACATATATTGTGTTCGACTGTATGTAAATACATAATGCAAAGACTTCATTTTTGATTTCTGCATGTTTCGATTTATGCTAATTAAAATGTATGCAATTTTTTGAGTAATTATCCAATTTATGTTTGTTTTGAGAAATTCCATTTTTGATTTCTGCAATTTTCGATTTATTCATTTTATATATCGTGATTTTCTTTTAAATTGGACTTATGCGGTTTTTGATTTATGCAAAGGACTTATGCGATTCTTGTTTTGTGATACATTGGACTATACATTATATTCTCATAAACGACTGTAGATGGCAGTATACGTTCAATTACTGTTCCTGTCCGACCCGCTTGTGGCACTAGTAGCTTTGATGTTTTTAACTAACCTAAATATATGTGTATAGATACTAGTTTAGGTTAGCACTAATAAAATACGCTAAGCTATAAACCACTAGCGCCACAAACGTGTCGGACAACTGACCCAAAAATACCAACAAAATCTATTAAGTTATCGATAAATGACATTTTGGTACAGATTCTTCTTAAGTAGTGTTGGGTCACCCTGTATACATGTGGACGTCATCGGTGCCAAAAAGAAGGGCGTTTATCAAAAAGGATGTGGAAATTTTTTCTTTGTAATGCCGAAGTTGAAAACATTTTTGGACACCAAAGATGACATTTTAGTGGGACAATTTTTTTTTTAATATGTCGTTTCTTTTGAATTTTTATTTTTCTCTCTCTCTCTCTTGGTCACAAACTTTGCGATAAAAAGGCGAGTGAACTTTGCCGACAGACGAAAGGAGGAAATTTCGACGACAAAATGTCATCATCATCATTTTTTTTTTCCACAAAAAAAGTCTTTCATGAATGACAGTTTAAAAAGGAGGAAAAATATTTCCATACTCAAGTTGTAAAAATAGAAATCGAGTTTTTTATACATTTTACAAGTGCAATTTTCATCGTTTTATGCGAGTTTCGTTTTTCGTCATTATATGGTTTACAATTGTCATCTGCTGTTGCGAAAAGATATATAATCTTATTTTAGTTGACGTATCAGAAATGGGCCTTATTTAGTTTTATATTACTACTCATTGGTGACATTTTTGTTTCCTGCAAAGGAAATAGATTTTGTTTATTATCTACGAATTTCACAGGAAATGTACAAACAGTATTCTGCGTTTGGAATCCGTTTTTTTGATGTATCATATACTGTTGTTATAATACACCATTTTACACGTGCGACGTAGATTATTTGGATACACAAAAAGTGTATTTAGTTGTAATTACATTGTTTTGAAATACAGTGGAATCCGGTTATTATGATCATTTGGGACTATTTTATAACGATAACCGACTGTTAACATTAAACAGTGAATAAAATAAACAGTGTGTTGGGACTGACTGATTATGATAATAATGAACACACTGTTGTTTTATCCATTGTTTAATGTTATCAGCCGGTTATCGTTATCAAAAAGCACGGTTTTCAAAGTGATCATAATAACCGGATTCCAGAGTATTTTTCAATCAATAGTAAACAAAGTAAATACGTATAGTACACACCCATTTAATATGTTTGTCACAAAAATAGTCTTTATTATTGGAATCGTTTTGAACGAGTAAACTCATAAGTACATTATCATACTAAGCGGTTATTGACGAATTTTATTTCTCACTACAAGTAGTAGTAACCCGTGCTGTAGCACGGGAAGATCATTATTATAAGTCAGTTTGTAACTGTTTACATTCTTGTTATGATAACATAATGGAGGGTATTATTGTTAACACCGACGTTGTTATGATGTATTTTCTTGTATTTCAAGCGTTAGTCAGAGATTGAAATGTTTATATATTTGCAATCGAATCGAATTTAGCGGACATCATTCTACATCCTTCCATCAATTTTTTATGCATCTCTATAGACACGTTATACCGGGTGTCTCAGCCAAGGGTTTCCAATTTTATTCTCGAAAAGCTAATATAATGAAAATTGAACAACTCGAGATCCGAACAAAAAATTAGGTGGTCTGTTTAAAAGTAGACAAAAATAAATGACATAAGACAGGCTTCTTTCCAAAGAAAACTAAAGTATTCTAAATAGAAAATAATGTTTTGCTCCCCCCCCCCCTTCTGCTTGGTTAGAAGGTGCGCTCCGCCACTGGTCGTAATGTTAATAAACCACAACCCTCAACTAGAGGATTACATATGGGACAAGGGTAATTCACCTTCCATTGGACAGTAATATTCTTTCTCTTATTATTATTCTACAATGTTTTTTGTATATCCATATTTTTTATGTGTGTACTATTATAAATGCGCAAACCGTTGGCGCAAACATCCAACTGCTGAAATTGAAATAAACTTGTTTTATCATTGTTTACCGATAGGACTTTGAAAATTGGCACTTAACATGTTTTAAAATGATTAGATTTTGGGGGATCTGGAACGGATTTAATTCAATTTTCGTTATTTCTTTTGGGGAACTTTAACTCT
>JAQIWH010002554.1:0-23959 GCA_034695005.1 Cryptops parisi | reverse complement strand
TTAACGAAGTTAACTTTTTGGTTAACTGAGTAACGGTTAACGAAGTTAACTTTTCCATTAACTGTGCCCAGCTCTGATACTGTATAGTTCGATGAACCAAAAAAAAATCGCATAGATCGAAAACTGCATAAGTCCAATGTTAAAAAAAATCGCATAAATTCGAATCGAAAATTGCAGAAATCGAAAATGGAATTATTGTACTTAAATCTTGCATAAATTTTAATTCGCAAACTATATATACTGTAAAGCATATTCTTAAAAAGCATTTGTAATCTACTTGTATTATTATACTTTTTGGAATGTTTTATGAAATGCAATAGTAATTGGAGTAATTGAATTTATATTTAAAAGTGCTACAGTGGGTTTTGATTGAAATGTCAGAAAATGTTAACAAGAAAACTGTCATATCGAATTATTTGTTTTAAACATTTATTGAATAGAATAGGCCTACAATACAATAGAATAGAATATAACAAAGTTATTAAAGAAGTGTTGTACACCAAGACCTTTGTCAAATACACCCTATTTATTGTGCTTTTTATTATTTAAGCTTTCTTTTGTAATTTAAATCTTTATGACAAACTTCAATAACTTGTTGTTGTTTTTTTCGCCATTTAAAGTCTCGGTGAATTTAACTAATCTTTTTTAATATTCTAATAAAATTGAATTAGGTTTTAAAGTGTTCGTGGATGTTCGAATATTTTTACACAAAAGCATTCATATGCATGTGCACATATGGCATAAATGCGTATACACAGTTGTTACTGGTGATTACAGCCTTCTGGTGATATTAATCGGAGTTGCATTTATGTACAGTATATTATAAATTTTGTTATATCATAATTGGGGATAAATTAACTAAAATTTATCAATGTTAGATCTTTTGATGGTCTTTCTGTTTTTTTTTTTTCGCTATGGTTATGTTTTGTGATAAGAAATACTACTAACTTTTAGAACTGTTTACATTAAATTAGTTTGGTTTCACAAGAAGTCCTCCATTTTTGCGATTTAGTTAATATGCAACAAAAGAAATCCTCCCATAGTCTCGTTATATGCATGTATATTTCGCTATTATCCGCTTTGTGTGGTATGGCACAAAATGACTGCTGAAGATTTCTAGGTAATGGAAATTTCGATATATGCGATTTTTTAATTTTGCGAAGTTGTGTAACATAACCTGTACACAGATCGAGGAGCTTCTATAATTCTACATAAGTTATAATAATTGTTCGAATTAATCTAATACTGTACAGTGAAATTTGGTTAATGTAATCATGGATGATGTTATCAATCAGCCACTGTTGTCATAATCAATCGGTCCTGAAACACTGTGTACTGTTTTATTATTCATTAAATCAGCTGGTTATTGTTATCAAAAAAGCACCAGTTTCAAAGTGATCAAAATACTGGTAACCAGATTTCACTGTATCTTAAAGTTATGTTGTTGACTAAAATTGAATCAATTTTTTTCTATTACAGTGTATTGAACAGTTTTAATTTGTGAAATTCAGAAGGTTATTTTTTGGTGAACATGTTTAGTACTATTTTGGAGTACTATTTTGGAAATAATTTTCATAAATAGGTGTTTTAAAAATGGGTTTTTATTATATCTCTTTAACAGGCTGTTAAAGGACGATACGATATATACTGTACTGCTTTTGACTTTTGTAAATAATGTCAACCATGATTGATGATTAAGTTTTTTTCAGTTGAATTTCGCAACACTGACCGTCTTGTGCAAGCTAAACTTTTTTCTGCGAAGTCAGTACAATAGGAGTTTTGTACTGAGGAGAGCTTTTTAAAAGCTGTTGTAATTGTGACATTATTATTTGTCTCTCTTTGCGATGAACAGTCATCACTTTATCTTTACAATGATTCAGTTATGAATGAAACTTAATATGGTATTGGTATCAAATCATGATGTCATCATTGGCCATAATTGCAAAGAAACATATAAAAGGTCTGCTTGAAAATTGATCATTGCATTTCGAAACTGATGTAAGCATACTTATCATTATGGCTGAAAATAATACCGATATTCTTAGCTCTAAGCAGTTGTTAATCTTGTCACTTACATTGAAAAGTTGGCAACCCAGTACAAGGTGAATCATCTTTGTAAAATACAAAAAAAAAAAAAATTACATGCTGGTAGCATGGTAGGTTAGAGAGAACCTTGAAGAGTATTTTTGTGGGGTAAATTTATATACATGTAAATATTTTTAAAATTAATGAGAGCCTCTGCATGTCATTTTTCGGTAATTACCAGCACGGTGGTCTGTTCCGTGGAAATTTGAAACTTGTAGGATTTTCAGTAGTTGCAGCACGTGTTTATTACTGTGGTACAAACGTATGATTAATCTCTCACCAAGGCGGCAGCCTTCCAGACTGTATCTGATTCCAGTTGGTTCAATTTGAAGGTCTTCAAGGACTTGGAAGGTCTTTCTGTGACTTTTTTTTGTGTGTCCTCGTTTGAACTGTACTGATTAGTGGTAAAGAACGCTTCTACCAAAAACCAGTTAAAAATACATGCAAAGAAAAAATGAAATTACTTATTTAACCAAAGGATATTTTTTTTTGGTAGCATTTCATTTTTTTGTTTTGTTTATATTGTATTGTCAGCGAACTTGATAATGAAAAATTCATGGGTGAATCACGCTTGTTACACAAATAACTCGCCGAACAAATGTTATGTGAACTTCGTTAGTGTCTATAAGAAGCCTACTCTTTCTGGAAGCAAATGCTCAGTATCTTGATCAGCTAGGAGTTTTCTCATTTTTGCTTTTGTTGTTTTTCTACACTAAACAGACTTCACAAATAAACGTTAAAACAAGAACCAAAAGTGGTCTTCAGAAGAATAAAAATTTGGTAATTGAAGGGCCTGATGTAAATCGGTGTTAAGTACTGGTAAAATTTTTGTCAGAGATGACTTAAAAGCATTTTCGAATATGTTAGGTGCAATTCTACCTTCCTAATGCATAATTTTGAGCAAAACAACAATACATGCAAATATATTAGTACACGAAGTGCGAAGTGGCCCATAAACAACAAGGCGAGTTCAAATTTTTAAATGCGTTTTTCATACTTTCCTGTTATAGCCGGGGCGAGTCTGAGTTGCTGTTTGATTGTATTTGGTTATGGGTTTATTTTGCAGGTTTGGTTAAAAAAACAAAACAATCTCATACATTTAATACGTTTCTTTGTTTTTCCTAACCTAACCTGCAAAATAAATCCATACAAAATAAACCAAGTACAAAGCAAATATCAACATTAGACTCGCCCCGGCTATAACAGGAAAGTACCGCATTTTTCTTCGAAATAGTGAAAACGTTACCATTTTACACCAGGCCCTTCATATTGTTATTCTGTGTTGTCTTGGTATGTGAGAGGCTATTTAGTTGTCTTGTACAGGGTGGTGCAAAAGTCACAGTACATCTTGAATACAGGTAATTTTAGTCCTGCTCTTTAACAGTTTTTATGACTTGCAGTGCACCTGTTCCATTATTGTACAACTTGAATACATTGTACAAATTGTACAACTTTAATGCGTTATTCAGTTGTGAATTTTTTCAACATGATGGGTTCTCCATGGTTTTTTTTTTCTATTAAAAACAAAAATTAGAAAGTAAAATGAGTCATTAACTAATCAACCTGTATTAGTGTGACTTTTGTCAGTGACCCTGTATTTAATACACAGATTAGTGGATTATCATACTACTATACTAATTAGTGAACACGAAAAACTTTATTTCAATTTGAGATATTTTTTTTCAAATTTTTTTTATTTTTATACATAGTTCAATTTTAATGTGAAAATTTGAATTTCGAAAGTTGTGGTGTGATTTTCTCAATTAACGTTTTAATTATATTTATTTATATTTTTTTTAAGGATGATTTCGACACCTTGCGACCATTGTGCTATCCAACTACGGACGTGTTTCTGCTTTGTTTCAGCGTTGTGTCACCTACATCCTTTTACAATGTAGCTGACAAGTGGATTCCCGAACTGCGGCATCATTGCCCTAGCACCCCGATCATCCTGGTGGGCACGCAATGCGACTTGCGTTCAGATGTCAAGGTACTTATTGAGCTGGCAAATTATCGTGAACAACCTGTCAATGAAAACGAGGCTCGGAGGCTTGCCCAGAAGGTGGGTGCCGCAATGTACATCGAGTGTTCGGCCCTCACGCAGAAAAATTTGAAAGAAGTGTTCGATACAGCCATCATGGTGGTGTTGCAAAGGAACGAAGCTTTGAGGAAAGTCACTTGCGGCAAAGCCAAAGGCAAGAAAATAGGCAAAGGCTTACCACCTGCCGAGAGACCACCTTTGTCTCCTTTGCAGGAGAAGTACTTTGAGCAATCCTATGCTGACATTCATTCCAGAGCCCACCACAATAACAACAAGAAAAAGAAAGGGTGGAAAAAGTATTGCTGTTTTTCGTGACTGCGTTTTGTGTGTATTGTGTGATACATGTTCCTACAGATCTTGCTCAATTTGTGTGTATATATTGTGTAATTGACCATCACGAACAAATGGGAAATCCTGACCAAGAAAATGCTGATCAATTTGAAACGGTTATTGGATGATCACATTATGATTGTAGCCAAAGACCATCATCATTTACAAAAGTTCAATGAGTTGGGTGAACCAATGAGCAAACATTATTGCATGAAGCAGTAGCAATTGGTTTACAAAAGTGTCTTACTATTAGAATTTATGACGAAAACCTATGGCAATGCCTTTTATCAATGAGAAAACATCACACATGCAAACGTGTTTGTACTCGAATGCAATCAGTGCCCAAGATGTGTATATATAATATTGTTGCTTTCGTTTATTTTCATATGTAGCAAGTGAATTCCTTTTATTCTTCGATAAGTGGTTCTTAATCTACCTCTAAGCTGTAAATAATACAATTTTACGATCTTGAAGAAAAAAACCCGTTTGATGATTCAAGCTTCGATATTTTCTAATAGTAGACGTTGTTGCTGTCATATTGGTAGTTGACTTCATATAAAAAAAAAAAAAATTTGATTTTTATCATGCATGCATTGGTAGAAATCCCTGTAATTACGTATTTAAAATAGTGTATATTTTGCCCAAATATATGATTAAGTGACCACGACTTTAAAGGTAGTCTTCCATTGCCAACATCAAAAGTGCTCTTAATGCAGTAATATGCCATGTAATAATTAATTTAATAAATTTCTTGCATATCAGAATCTACTATATATCAGATGATGCTGATAAAAGATATGCGGTTTGTATAGAAATTTTTTGTAATGTATTTTTCTTTATTATACAGGGTGTTCTTAAAATCAAAAGGTCTGTCCAAATTTCAACCACAGATAATATGCATCCAAGCAATGTAAAAACGCAATATAAATGTGGGTTCGGAAATGGATCCTTTCATAAATAACAGTGTGAAGTCACGTTTTTTGTCCAATAAGACCCGGGTGGGGGAGACCTCTTTTCAGACCCATGTTTATATTGACTTTTTGCTGTGTTTTGATGAATAGCATCTAGTTAAAAGTTGGTCAGATCTTTTAGAAACAATCTGTTTACTCCACCTCATTCATAAACTAAACAAGTAGCCTAATACATTTTACCATTGAAATGTGAAAAAACATTGTTTTATGTCTGACGTAACTTGTTATGTAGATTAGGTGTACTAACCACTATGATAAATTCTTAAAAATTCTCAGAATTTGTGACAATTTTACGAATTCTTATCCAGTTATAATATTTGAAGATTGTCTTTTAATATTGTCTATGGTGACTTGTAACTGTTCACATCCTTTTCTTAAAATTTTATTTTATTTTTCTTTGCTGTTAAAAAATTAGGGGCATTTATTTTGTTCTTTATTTGCAGGTAACTTGCACGGTGGAGACAAGTTAAAGTGGTAGATGTAACAGATTTTTATAGGCAAGCCAACAGCAGGTCAGAGTTAACCACATGGTACTACAATCATCCAGCAGCTGTCTACCTACACTTTTGCCACTATCTTTTTTATCCCCCACTTTTTTTTCTTCTTTTATTCAACTCCACCCACCTGCCGCATTAAAGGCAAAAGCAGTTTCCATACAAAACGCCCTATCGAACAAGAGGGTAAAGTAGAACGCCAAAGCGCCCCCTTCCAACCAAAAAATTGCCAGGTTCTCTTTTCATGTTCCCTTCACCGCCAACGTCCCAATGGCAAAAGCCGGTGCCTTTGAAAGACAACCATTGACGAACCCAACTACTGGCAACACGGCAGTGGTATGTGGCTGAGCATCAACGTGGGAAACAAGGGACAAGTTGGTCACGAATCCCCCCCCCCCGAACCTTTTTGGAAAGGCACCCAAAATGAATGGAAGTCTTTAACGGCTGACGACAGTTGCTGATGCGAACGTACGCTCGCTCAAGTTTGCAGCTGTTGCTGTTTGCTGAAAAGTCTGTGGGAACCGTTGCGGAAGTGCTTCGACTTATGTTGTGGGTTTGTTCGGTGTAAAAAAAAAGGCTTTGCATATTTCTTCGTTGACTATGTGTGAAAGTTTTACAAGATAAAAATCGTGTTCAGATAAAATTCTCGGGATTCTGTGAAAGAAAATTTGTGAATTTAGTATTCGTCGAGTTCTTTTTAGATCAGGTACAATGGAAAGCTGGGTTTTTTCCAATCAAGAACGTTTTTATATATAAATCTGTTACAATGTATAGAATCCAAGCATTCTATTGAATGAATGCCTTATTCCGCCTAGAGCCTAGACATTATATAAAATGTCAAACCTGGTTTAGGCAATATATGAAAATTAGCTTGAAATAGTTACGTTGAAAACGAATTTAAATTACGTTGAAAACGAATTTAAATTACGTTGAAAACGAATTTAAATTGTGTTGAAAATTTAGACTTTTTTGTACTCTTTATATTAGTTTTTCTTGTGATTGAGTGAGCTAGGAGTTGAACAAATACTGTCATCTAGGCGAACTTTCGATACTGGGTATAGTCCAATGTATCGAAAACTCATAAAACGAGAACCGCATAAGTTTTTCGCATAAATAAAAAACCGTATTAGTCCAATGTAAAAAGAAATCGCATATATAGTAACAGTACATATAACTAAATAAACCGATTACAGAAATAAAAATGGTACCGGTACTCAAAACTCACAAATCAAAATTCTCAACGATTGCATAAATTTAATTTCGCATAATTCGAAATTTGTATTAATTAAAATTTGCTTAAATTGAAACGTGCAGAGATCAAAAACGGAATTACTATACAAGTTGAATATAGAAATAATTTGGAGATGTTTTTATTCGCATAAATCGAAACATACAGAAATCAAAAATGGATCTTTTGCATTAGGCCGTATGTATGTACATACAGTATATCAGTGTATAAAGAGTATGTTAAAAAAAGTATTTTTAAATGTACTTTGGGTTTACATAAAATATTGTTACCTTAAGTAACCTGTCTGATACAAGATGTTATTTCATACTTTCCCAAAAGAAAGTAGGTATTTTATAAAATGCCTGGATTCTCTTTACATTGCCGGTGACATATCCACGACGTACTTGTATTTTGCGTTTAAATCTATATTTACACCGAATACGACAAATTTTACTATATATTTATAAAGTTTGTTGTGTTTTTCTTCAAGTTATTGTCAACAAGTACAATGTACAACTAAAACATCCAACTTTATCGAAAACCTTTTTTTTTACAGTATCCATTATACATACAGTACAGTAGTATAATCAAATTTCGACTAAACTAAACATACTATTTTAGTTTTTAAAAGCAAAAATCCTAAATATCTTGGTATCGGATACCAAACATCCATAAACTATATTGGTATCGGGTTGGTTGTGATAGGATTGTTATGAAATGAATCATAAGATATAAAAAGTACATTTGATTATCGTTCCCGGATGCATACATTTAGATATATACATCCAAAATGATAAACAACACCACCTTTAAATATTTGATTTTCACGGTTTCTTTTTCAGTATCATGACAAGAAAATTTAATAAGAAACGCGATAAAGATAATTTATGATTCGATCCAATTCCGATTTTTTATTGATTTGTTTTGAGACCGAGCCAAATGTGATAAAAACACACACCGGTTTAGAGTTACATTACAATTTCGTTTGGTTGACAGAGTTTAAATAACAAACTAGTCTATAAAATCAATGGTAAACATTTAAAAAATAATAATAATACATGCTAATTGGTATTCACTTGTTTCTGCATTAAATAACGGATAAAAAAATTATACACAGGGTGTCCCTAACTAAAGTCACTATTTGGCGAAATGAGGCGAGTTTCAAGTTTTCAATGACAAGATTATGCTTGTATATGAAAAATGAACATAAAATATCTGTACAAAAAAAAAGCTTAAAACTTTAATTATTACATAAATTAAAAAACAACTTTAGTCGTGCATGGTTAATCTTTGTAGCAAACATGTCAAGTCTCTACAACGCAGAAAGTGGCTAAAGAGACATCTGAAGACTGGACCTTGTTGAAGGCTTCAGGTGTAACATCAATTACAGTACATCAAAAATGCTTTTTAAACATACTCTTTCTTTATGTCATATACAGATATACTGACTATGTACTGTATATACAAAATGCAAAAATTTATTTTTGGATTTCTGCATGTTTCGATTTATGCGAATTAAAACTTATGCAACCAACTGAGTAATTTCGATATTCAATTTATGCGAGTTTTGAGTAATTCGGTTTTTTATTTCTGCAATTTTCAATTTATTTATAATATGAGTTTTTTTTTGTTTTTTTTTTACATTGAACTGATGAGGGTTTTTTATTTATGCGGTTCTCGTTTTATGCGGGTTTTTTTGGTACATTGGACCAACATACTATTCTCATAAACGACCGTAGATGACAGTATACGAGTACGCTTCAAATTTTCAGCTCGATCGCTCACAAACTCACAAGTGAAGCTAATATAAAGACAAAGAGTATCATAAAATGTTGTAAAAATGGTTTATTTTAAAGTTAGACTGCTAGACAGATGATCTAACTAGTAAAGGCGCGTGTACACGATGATAATTTTGTAGATATTATGCTGTCAATGACAGCGACTACGTCCACAGTTAACTTCTTCATATAAATTATGTCTAAGGTCAACTTTAATATTTAATTTTGAATGTTTTTTACAATTAAAACATATTCCAATCATATTTTGGATATTAAGGTTTATAAAGCCTCATTTACACGAGGATAGTTGTCGCTGTCATGACAGCACTAGCGCCAAAACTATCATCGTGTAAACGCGTCTTTAGCATAAATCACACATATTAAAACTACAGTATTTCATTTCAGTTCACTACCAAGAACTAATCTCCCTGCCTCTTTTTTTTGTAAAATAATAAAAACAAAATTTAAATATATGTCTTAATATAATAAAAAAAAAACAACTTAAATTACGATTGTTTTCCTTAATATTTTAATATTATCTTTTTTATACCCCCCCCCCCCCCTCCCAGCATTAAACTTGTCGTTGTCGATTGAAGTTGAAGTCAGCTGCTCTCAAGTGAGGACTACTCGAGCTGTTACCTGGTATTAGGAACCTTGATAAATTTTTTTTTATCATAAAAGTAAGTACCGTATCGTACAAAACCCTTTATCATTTTTTAATCATTGAATCATATTTTTCTGTGCACTTCGTTTATCAATGAAAATGCAATAACGCCAATAACGGTGCTGCCCCGACTATCTGTTGTTACACGACAACAGCTGATACAAATCTTGATCAGTATTATTTTTCTTTCTACTTCCCATGAAACAGGAATCTAATCGTTGACGTATCACCTCTAATGATGTTCTATTATCAAGTTAAAATAACCTATTTTTAAAAAAAAATAAATTGATATAACAGCGTGTAATTTAACCTTATTAATCAAATGTTCAATGTCTAAACTTATACGTTAGCAGCCTGTTTTAAAGAATTAAAATAGAACCATGTACTACGATATGATCTCAAATTCTCATTATAATGTATCGTTGTATGTATACCTTATGGTTTATCTCCAATTAAGCTTTAACATTGAATGTTTTGACATTACGAACTTCAATCTTGATTTATAATGTCAACATTCCACCTTCGTGATAGTTTATCTATGGAACCAATCCATTAGGAATGTGGAGCAAACTTTTAATTTTTACTAGTCATTGTTATGTTGCTACTGCTAACCATTCTTCATAAAATGATTCACAGATTTGATTAATATATGGTGTATTTTAGGTACTTAATAATGAACTTCGCAATGTACTGTATTTTAAATAATTTGTACCTGGATGTTTATTGTTCGATGAATAGTTAACGTGAAACTTGGAATTTTTAGAATTCTTTATGTAAAAACATTGAATCATACACCTGAGTACTAAAGTAAACAATGTTGAAAGGAAGTACTTTTATCAGTTCATCACTCCCCTCTAAATCCTAGTATTCTTTATAGGCTGGTGACTCCTTTCTAAAGCACCCTTTTGTAACACAAAGAAAGGGGACACAATGGATCAGTCATCATTAAGTTTGGAATTTACAACCCACTCTGGTTGCCATCCACCCTCCACCCCCGGATGTCAAGATCCTTTTTCAGTACCTCTATTTATCTCCTATACATGTGGATAGGACTTGTACATCAATTTCATTAATATGCAGGATGTGCTTTCGCTTTGGGAGTTTGGTTACAGTGGTTTGGTTTTACAATGTATATATATACTGGAGTTCTTCGATTTATGCGATGGATTACGTTCTGTAAGAAATTCGCAACATTTTATTGTAACCATAGAGAAAGAAGGTAAGATAATGGTATAACTATATCGCAAAGGATCGTTCAGTTACTTGTGCATTCAGGTCATAAATCGCATAATAGCGAAATTTTCGCTCGGCAGATTTTTCTCATCTCTCAGAGAAATCATATCGCAGATAAGAAAAACGTGTAAATTGATGATTTACTGTTGAACTTTGCTATTCTGATAGTGCTTGTTCAAAGATGGTACTGATTTAAAGTTAATATAACACTGTCATAATAAAAACTTAAAACAAGTAAAACATGAAAACTTATCCAAAAAAATGAACGATAAATTATGTTTTAAACATTTTATTTAAAAAACATACATTGTACAAACGATTGGAAAAATCTTAAGGCTTTCTGACACACGGATTTCATGTGGCAAGTTGAGCAATTTGGTGGAGCATCGTGACATCAGTTTCTTGATCAACCAATGAAAAATGAGAAGCTGACGTCACAGTTGTCCACAAATTGCTTTTTTTGGCACATCAAAAATTCCGTGTCAGGAGACATTTATATATCGTACAACAAGAAATTTTTCTTCCAAGAATATACAGTAGTGCGAAATTATCCGATATAAATAAAAATGACACTTTAATAAAAAATAACCCTGTATGCTGATGCGGTTTAATTCACGACTCGAATAATGGAAAATTTCTTGCATATACGACTGGCAGAGGTTGTCGGAGTGGCCCAGTAATTTATGAATGTCTCAGGTGTTTTATACTGTATGTAGCGCCTTAAACATAAACATGACAAAGCGAGTGTACTAATCAATAAACTCTCTCTTAATTTATTTTTAATTTAGTCTCCCACTTGATGCCAATATTAACATGACAAAAAGTCATCAATTTCAAGAAGGGAGTAGACAAAGGACAGATTTATCGGCTTATAATGAAAATTCTGACATCGTCAATAGCGTGAAACCTAACTGGGATTGTGATTTTTTGGCATTCCAATTTTTCGAGTTAATTGGATGGAACAAGTAAACAGTCAGCTGTGCTTTTTAGCTTCACTTGTGAGTGACTTTGTGAGCTGAGAATTGAACATGCCATCTACAGACGCTTATGATAGCATAATGTGTATAGTTCAATGGACCAAAAATCGTATACAGTGAGACTATAAATAGAAAACTGCATGAGTTCAATGTAAAAACAAAACATAATATCGAATCGAAACTTGCGGAAACCTAAAATGGAATTACTCAAAGATCGCATAAATTTAAATTCGCATAGCGTATTCTTAAAAAAGCATTTTTTTTAATGTACTTGTTTAGAGATTAGACTACAACAAGTATATGGTGAGATCCAATTAAAATAAAAGCTACTGGATTTTATTTACAACTATGCAATCGAGGCATCAAGATTGTTTTTATTCTGTGGTAACTTTTATGACGAAACGGAAAAAAAACCGTTTATTTTGTCACATTGAACAGCCGAGTTATTCGGAGATACAAAACAGTTTTTGAAGCTGATCTCAAGTTTTCTTCACCAGACTTGAGATTTAATCTAATTTTAAAGACACGCTTCCACCTTTAACGGACAAGTACCGTACTTCGAAACAAGATGTTTGATAAGCAAGTTTGCCAAGTGAAGTCGATGAGAATTAATTTTCTCATCTTGATTTAGCAAGTTTGGTGCAATCTCCTCATCTTTCGCAGTCTGCGAAGTCTCACTCGAAAAAAAAAATGATGACTGACGAAAAAAAAAAGTTATGAAAATTTAATTCGAAAAGTGGTGCAATTTTTCAGTTTTATGGAACTCGACGCTTTAAAGAAGTTGTAAAGATGAAAGTTACTAAGATTATATCTTTTTTTATTCATGGTTACCTATATCTTATGTGTTTGTGGAACGTGTTTTATTGAGTTTCTATCTTCTTCTTTTTTTCAAGGAAAGTTTTTAATTTACACGTTTAAAGACTTTTACTATCTGGATATGTTCAAAGTCAAGCGTTTAACTATACGGATGGAAAACCGCTATTCTGAAACAAAATAAAACAAAGGTCTTTAGTAATCTGAGACAGTATTTTAGACATCCAAAAATTCTCCACTATTTTCGAGTTTAGACTTCCGAACATTTTTCGTGTATTGTTGCTGCAGATGTTATTTAAGTGTCGATGTTGTAATGTACTTCGATTCGAAATGCTGCGGTCTTCCATGCGTAAGTTTTTAAATAAGATTTACAGAAGGTGAAACATTTTTTATCCACCGTTATTTAACTTGGATTTTGTTACCAACATCGTTGAGCCACTTTTTCGGTAGGTTCCTCACATCATTCCTAGAGAGTTAAAATTTGGGGAATCCCCCGAGGTTAGGTTAGCTAATTCAGTGTTCCACGATATTTATTTCGAAATTATACATTCTTCAAACATGTGCAAATGAATTGCGGAAAAAACACACATTTTTATATACTGTATAACATTAAAATAATAAATTTAAAAACTTACCTTTCAAATGCACTGAAAAGTAGAAAATAGATTGGATCCACTTGGATATTTTAACGATCAAAAACTGCAGATTAAAAGTGGGTGGTTTTTTTTTGGCCATTTTTAACCTGCATTTCAAGATCAGTAAAATATCCAGGTGGCTGCATTTATTTTCTACTTTTTGGTCAATTTTTCGAATGGTAGATATTTCGAAAACGTATTTTTCCAGTTTGTATTATCTTTTATTTCGAGGAACTGTTTTTTACAATTTTCAAAAAACTTCTGCAATCTGGAATATTTTTGAAGCCAAGACTATATGTAATAAATAACTATTGTTTGACTTAATGTAAAGATCTTCTGACACACATGCAATTTCGTGTGTAAAAAAATAGAACAATCTGGACAACTGTGACGTTGCCAACGAGTTTACATTGGGTTGGCGAGAAGATGACGTCACAGTTGTCTACAAATTGTTCCCCACCAAAAACTATGTGTCAGGAGACCAACAAACTAATGTAAATCTTTATTAATTCAACACAATGTCTTTGAGTATTTTTTGTGTACGTATTTTAAACATCCAAGAAACTTCCAATTTAGACTTCTAAACATTTCTCATATTCATGTTCTGTAAGGTTATGCGCATCTGAATCCACACGTTGGGTTTTTCCTTATGTAACTTTTCAAAGAAGATTTTCTTTTTTTTTTGCAACAAATGAAATTAGTTGATTTTTAGCATATGAATGCTATTCTAGGTAAAAAATATATAAATATATAATAAATTTATCTAATCATATAGGACACGTGTAGATTTTCAACTTCCTTGAACTGTCCGACCTTGATATTCTGTGCAGAACAATCTTCAAAGCCTTGATGAGTTGCTGCAACTATGGAAACTTGATTATTATAATTTTGCTGTTTTATCATGATGAATCAATTCTACATGCTATCTACTTATTTTTTTTTAGAAAAAAAAATTCAAACCATTTATCAGATTTAAAATGAGACAAAAAATGCCACGCTGTTGTGGATGAACTTTAATTTCATACTAGATTCATGAACCTTAAGGGCAGCCGTGCAAATTTTTGTTGTTATTCGCAGCGAATGGGAAAACATGTATTTAAAGTACATTTAAAAATTTTCCAACTATTAAATTATTTTTCTTCTCATTTCTTCAGTACGATTGAAGTAACCATGTAATTACACTAGTGAATCCTTGTCACGTAATATTGTTTCTCGGTCCAACTCTTGTGTAAGTAAGAATATTAAGATATTCCGGTTCAGCAAAAGGAATATTTTGTTAAGCCGGATTTTGCCAGGTCTAATAATAAATGGGTCTCTTATTATTTTTTTCTTAAACCATTCAGCTCTTTGAATACTGCAAGCAAATGTAGTTCATTGACCTTCCTGTTGCTTTTCAACTCATTAACTATGGATCATATCCTTTTAGTTTTATGTCAATAGAACAGAGTGGAGGTGCCAAAAAAATGAAATAATCAATAAGGTTCAAAAAATATTTAAAACTGATAGAATGATTCTTTTGTGATACTTTTCTTTTAACTGAGAAGTCGCTTATTGCGTTAGTAGCTACGATCATTTGTGTCGCTCGACTTGTTACAAATTGTTTGTTTTATTATTTGTAACTAACCTAAACTAGGATTCATACTCAAATTCACCAGGTTAGGTTTGTTGAAAGTAATTAAAGAAGCAATTAGAGAGGAGAGTAACGTGTCAAGGGACACGAACGGATAGCCGCTAACACCAAAATCGACTTCTCAGTTACAAGATTACCGAAATGTGTGTAGAACATAGTTTTGTAAGTAAAGTAAGTAAGTAGTACAAAAGTATTTAAAATTACAAAGGCGTGTTTACTCGATGATAGTTTTGTCGATAGGTGTCATAGTGCCATAGTGACAGCAACAACTATCTTCGTGTAAATTAGTAAATGAGACTTTATATACAATAATATCCAAAATATAATTGGAATATGTATTAATTGTAGAAAATATTCAAAATTCATTATTAAAGTTAACGTTTGACATCGTTTATACGAAAAAAACTGTAGTGATAATCGCTGGAATGACAGCAAGTATCGTCAACAAATCATCAAATCAAACTATCATCGCATAAACGCGCTTTTAATATTGATCAAAATTAATATTTCTATTGATATACTATTATATATATACTAGTAGTTATATGCCCGTCAACAATGACGGAAACATTTAAGATCATGTTGCCTGACAACATGACGTCATTCTAGTGTATTATATTGAAAGTAATGATTGAGCAGCATCTTCATCTGCAGGTGCACCTACAAAATAATTTCTGATTTTGGTGTGGCAGACATACAAACATGCAAACATACATACAAACAAATGAACAAACATACAGACCAAGCAAATTATTATATTAAGATTCAAGAAATCGTTTTCCTTTTTCTCCCTTATCTGAATGGGACAGTCTTCCACCAAAAAATCCGTAAAACTTTTTTATTATGTACGGATACCAAATGCGTTAAAGCGTGCATTCATTTTAAAAAACAGTTAAAGAAACATATTTTGCATTGTACGATTTATAACTTTTACAATTGTGTTCTCTAATGTACTTAACCCCATGAGTTGTTTAATGAATATCAAAACAAAACTACAGGTTGACTTGGCTATTGGAAAAATTGGTACAATTACTGACCCTGTGATTATTCAATTAATATACTAGTACTTGAATGTGAATTTGCTATTAATTTTGTTTTAAGGCGTTTTTTTCTAGTCCAAGTGTGAAAATAAAATAAAGGATAATAGTTATTTCATTTCTTGTTTATTAATTTTCACATACAAAAAAATTAATCAACGTACAACATTGTGAACTAACAATATTTTTTATTGATTTCTAGGTCATGTGGGGATGGAAACCTGTAATCATCATCATCATCATCATCATAATAAGTTGAACTCATGAAAACTGTCACCTCCTGCTCCTTTTTTTGCGATCATCAATGCCAGTTACAACTATGCAAACGGTAAGTTATTGCATAATATACTCCGTTTTTATTTTCCTATATGGTAGTCAGGAAAATGTGTTAAGTCTTCCCTTATCATCGTGAATATCAAATTCTTCGGAGATATTCCTTTGGAACCTGCTGCGAATTTAAGTACATCGTAAAATGTAGGCATTTTCTTCGAGTGCCTCTTCAACAGTTCCATTTCAAATGTTCACTATTCCATTCTGCATTCCGCATGAGTGTTCTTACGCTTGTGATGCACGTCTTGACATAATGATGCCCCATGACAGTGTTATCCACTGGTGCAGAAGGAATAGCAAACAAATAATCCCCCTTGTGAAACAACAACAGTTCAAAAGTAAATAAACACCCGCTCAACGCAAACAACTTGCACTTTCCCCGTTTTAATGTTCTAGTCTGAACTGAAGTTGGGTATCAGAAACGAAAAACTTTGTTCTGTGATATCATTTGGTACAGAATATAGAATTTCCGAACATTTGGGTTGAATTTTATGGTTCCATGTTAGATGATCTGTGAGCCGTTTCTAAGTGATGTTTCGGACTTACTATATACGGTAACTGTATTTCAAAATGGGGGGATATGAGACTCAGTTTAAATGTCTAATACATTCGATTATGCGAATCGGATTATGGGGTTTGTTGGAAAGCGGGTTTTTTTTTTTAAAAATATTAAATTACAGCTCCAACATTCATATTGTTACTAGTAAAACCGTCGTTCGATGGGTGTAGTAATTTAGTACTTTACAATTATTTGTGTAACATTTCAAAGTATAATTCATACTAAATATTGAAATATATTTATTCCGTTTAAAGTGTATTATATTTATACATTTTATTTTCAATTCGTCATTTTGAATGTTTCATGATGCAATGACGTCATTTATACTGTATATTCACCACAAACCGAAAAAATGGCTTTGAAACTCTAAAAATTGCTAAACAGCCAATCACTGCATAGGTGGCAACATCCATGCTGCTACAGTGGCTGGTTTCGTTTTAAATTGTTGTCATAGAAACACTTGCATTTTATAAAGTAGGACCAGCCAGTAACCCGTGCTATAGCACGTGAGGATACTGTTTTTCTTTGTTCGCACTCGCGTTGTTATGGTTATGCATTTCCTTGCGTGCTAGGTGTGTTTTTTACTTATTGTCAATGAAAATTTTTTTGCCATGGACAGAGGAAAAAACTAACTTTTTATATAATTTACACTTTTTCTTCTTGTATTAACAAACAACTATGAACAAATATGTTATAAAATTATAAGACAATCATTCGGTTTGTCTTTAGTCATAGAGGGTATCAAGGATTAGAATTTCTGTATTTTGATACTATCTTTGGGCGTTTCACTAGTCTAGTTGCTTAATTTTGATTTTATAAAAAATAAAATAAATTAGGAATGAGTGCAACGCAACATGTACTGATTTGTTTCAAACTGTCCAAATAAAACCATGATATTCGAACGAAATCACAAAATCGTGCCAACTCAGGTTGAATGAACGCCGTTCGTCATGTGTAATTTGAACTTGCTACTTTCGACTCGATTGGAATGTATTTTCAGTTTCAACATTCATTTTGTCTCATTACTCTTCGCATGTGATTGTGCCAAGTGTCAATTAACTCGTGGTGGCAGACTACCGCACGCACAACTGGTTACGAGCAGAGTCCGTTTGCAGAACTTTTTCTGCTTATCAAGTTTTCTTGACATCTGGGGGTTTTAATTTGCAATTTGTGGAGAGATGAATTTCTTCTCTTTCACTTGAGGTGAGGAGTTCTAACTACTCGTCCGTCCCCAACTAAAGAAAGGGAAGTATAACGTTGAGGGGGAGGGAGAAGAAAAACAGGGTGATGAATCACTAGAAGGGAATGAGAGGGGAGACATAAAGGTCAGTTAGTGTTCGTATGGCTGGAGCAAGTGCCAGCTTGAGGTTTTTGGCTTTCTATTCACCACACTGGCCCAGTGCCAGGGTAAGTAACAGGGTTGAAAAGTCAAGACAGTTATTTTGCCTTGTTGCATGATTCAAGGTATGTAAGAGGAAAGGAAGTCAAAAAAAAAGTTAACACGAATTCAATTTTTTTTGTGTGTGTTGCCAAAATCCCCATGGTTTTCATCAGGCTTAATGTTTTAGAGAGAAATTTTTAATGCTTCGTGTGTTTGGAGGTATGATGAGTGATGCGAGTTGGATAATAAAATCATTAAAATTTCGAAGGAAACATTTCTTCGTGTAGTTTATTCTCTTTGTTAGACATCACGAAATGATTTTTATTTTATTTTATTTTTTTGGTCACGGTTCGTAAAAGTTAATTATATAACGTTGATTATAACATATTTCAGTCAGATATGAAGTGTACGCATACTGATTCTGAGATATTTGTTCCAGTTTTGCATATTTTTATGTCAACTGTATTCATTAATTTTGAAATTGAGGAGTTGGATGGAATAACGGCGTAAACTCCAAAAATGTAGTTTTGAGAAAAAGGGCAAAAAACCTTTTGTACCTTCAAATTTAAGATTTAAACAAAATTCCTGTTAACTGTGTATTTATTGAAGAAAAATGACTAGATTTTGCAAATCATTATTAACTTCAGTTGACAGACTTCAAGTTACAGACTAATTTAAAAAATGCAATTACGCCGTTATTCCAAATATCATGTTAATTTATAAATGCATTTACGTCGTATTTCCAAAGATCAGTCAGTATCTTTTCCATGGCTTTGAAAGTGAAGCAAGCGGGTGAGTGAAACAGTTAGGAAGTGATGAATCGACAAAAAGAAAGAAATCACAAAAAATTTCAGGCTTGCAATAGTCGGGTTCCATATTCTTGCTCCAAAAAGTCTGAAAGTACAAATTATAGGCAACCTAATGTCTTTCTGCTATAGACTGATCTAAAACGATTCAATACATACATTTTAAGGAATAACAACATAAGTGGATTTACGCCGTTTTTCCACCCAACTTCTCATTCTGGAATACGTTTGTTTCATTGCCAAAAGAGGCCAAGCAATGAAACAAACTATACTATTCTATACAAATACAATGCCTAGATTCTTTACATTGCTTGTAACATACACTATACTCTGTCTGTGTGTATATTTAATAAGTTACTACAGTACGCAGAATCACGTACATATAAGACAGTAATATTTATTTATAAGTATTGATAAATTTGTATGTGCAAATTAGTATAGTATGTATATCAGCTTATAAGGCTACACTACGGTGTCTAAAATGTTTTCACGCTGAAGCTGCGTAGTAAGTTTAAATGAATGTTTACTATTAAATATATATATAAAAGGATAGCAGAGCCATTAATTTGGGTTGATTATCTAAACATGACATGGTAGGATAAACATGGGTAGAAATTAAGGTAGGCACAGGGTATATAATTAGCTATGCGACCTCATTTATTTTGTTGATTGCCAACAACTTCATACTTACATCACACAACAAAAACGAAGTGCTAACAAAAAACAAACTGGACATGTTTGTTTGTATTTCAAGTTTTCGAGTGTAGGTGTTCCAACCAGGATTTACTCACCGGAAATTTCGATCAACTTATTCATTTACTTATATGTTGTTTTGTTTTTTATTTAATGTGTTAAACTTTTAGAACATAGTAATGTAAAAAAAAACATCTTTGAGGCCATTATAGTAGGCATTAATTATTTTACGGTCTCGTGCCGTGCTGTACATTAAAAATTCTTTTACATAGGGTACTTGTTATACATTATACCTTACTGTTATATACAGATATAGGCATACTATATGTACATGCATAATGCAATCCGTTTTTTGGTTTCTGAATGTTTCGATTTATGCGAAATTTGATTTTATGCCAAATTAAAACTTGAGTAATTTTGATATTCAATTTATGCGTGTTTTGAGTGAATTTATTTTGTATTTCTGCATGTTTTTGATTTATGCGAATTTTGATGAAGAAAAGCCTTTGACGAAGAAAAATGTTTGAGACCATTAGTGGGCACTGAACTCTACTACGCTCTCGTGTATATTAACAGTAATACAAGTTCCGGTACTGTATTTTAAAAATGCATTTTTAATCATGCTCTTTATATATAGCCTACTGTCATATACAGATATCTGAATGTACATAAATAATGCACAAAAAAAAACTATTTTTATTTCTGCAGGTTTTAATTTGTGCGAATCAAAATTAATGCAATCTGAGTAATTCTACTTTTGATTTCTGCACGTTTCAGTTTATTTCGTTCAAATTTCGAATTAAGTTTCAAATTCATGCGGAATTAAATTTGTGCGATCGTTGAGTGATTCGATATTTGATTTATGCGAGTTTGGAGTAATTTCATTTTTGATTTCTGCACTTTTCGATTTATTTATTTATATATATATATATATATATGCGATGTTTTTTTTTTTTTTACATTGACGTTATACTGTTTTTGATTTTATGCAAAAAAGACTTATGTGGTTATCGTTTTATGCGTCATCTGGTACATTGAACTATGTCTCATAGCTCATAAACGACCATCGATGGCAGTATTCATTCAATTTCCAGCTTACTCACTCACAAACTCACGAGTGAAGCATAATATAAAGAGTATATTAGGATGGTTGCACAAGATGATTTTATTTCTGCCATTTTTCACAATCTGTAAAAACAAAAATAAAAATCAGAGTGTTAAGTTCAACAAATTTGTCTTCAGTTTGACCCGAAATTATGACCACCAAAAAAGTTTGTTTTTTTTGTGGTTATTTATTTAGTGCATTCGAGCAAGTGGGTGGCGAACGGTGCAAAGCCGCAAAACTTATCGTCCATGTGGCTATGATTATCAGATTGTTATCGGCAATCTCTGTTTACTCTGGTTGTATTTGGAATGTATCACCGCAGGACCAATTTGACATCATGTCCGTGAACCCATTTCCTGCCACACTGCAATTTACCACACTGTGTGTTGTTTGCAATTTGTTTTCTTTAATAATCTCTTCGCAGGTAATATTTATTATTGCCACATGAGTCACGTAATGACTAACACACTCAACGTTAAATTGTGAACTCTTTTAATAGCTTTATTTTTTATTTGGCTGTTTTGAATGAATCTTTGCCAAACGTTATACTACATTCTTTGCCATATTGCTATAGATATGTAACCAGCTCAATAATGTTTATTCTTTCTAAACTGAAAACACATGTCAGCAGCTGTCATGTTAAAGCACATGTCGTTTCCGGAAAGTATTTTCATCACCCACATACTAAGTAGTTTGTTGTTGTTGTGAAATGTCCCTTTTGCTGTTATGTTTTAACATCTCTATTTTGTTATTGACTGTAGCACCGGGTGGTGACTGTAAAATTTATTTTTCTGGAAATGCCGGATAATGAAAACATTTATTTTACTTATTTTTCTTTTCGTTTTTGACGTTCTCAATCGATTGGCTTGGGAGCGCATTGAAACAAATTAAGTTCGTTTAGAATAAATTTTCAATTTAATTAACTCTTGATTGGTTCATGCATGGTCCAGTTAGCAATAATGTTTTAATTAAGATTGCCTCTTATCTGACGCATCTGATTTGTTAATGAACCCTAAGTTGAAGAATGGTGAGTTTTCATTAACTTTAATTGCGAAAGATTACAGTTGAAGCTTTTCTTCTCAAGGGGCATTGTGGTCATTAGCACACACACACACACACTCAAAAACTTGTGTGTTTTTCCAATACACAAAGTTTTCGAATCTGAGTTACGCTGATTCAAAGATACTCGATTTTTATACAAAATACTTAACCACACGTTTATGTTATAGCCATTTTTGTAGGAAATAAGTTGTATTGTTAGTGAACCAACACATAATACATACTGTAACTTAGTTATAACAATAGTTATATGGATCAAACAAGAATGTTCTACAGTCTAAGACTGCAAGAATTTGATAAACTGTTATATCAACATATTTTATGCGCTTAGATCTATAAGTTTGTACTTGTAAATATTGGCTACCTCTGGCCGCAATAAAAACAAACAAACAAACAAACAAACTGTAGTTATTCCACCTGAATGTTTATTTTAGTTTTACGTGTAATTAGTTTATAAATCTTATTACATTTCACTGCGTAGACGAAATCGATCGTCATAAAACAACATCTACATGGACGTGGTTTTATATTGTCCCAAGTTAAGAGTAAAACAAACAGATTATCGCAATATAAATCGATGCAAAATTTCTTAGTAACGTTTTTTTTTTGCAGTATACCATCGTCACTAATTGGATACTAAAAGTAATACCTTTGTTTACTGTTCTTCTAACAGTAATGTCATTGTTCGATGGGGAAAAACTTAAAGAAAAAAAAAATGACTGATGTTGTTGACGTGAACTACTGACAGTTTATTTTCTTTGGTGCCAGTTGGTTTCAACAAAGAGGGGCACTACGATAAGAATCATTTCTGTCACAGCATTTGACATTATGGCGCACCGGCTGTAGTAGTTTTCTGAGATACTAACAAAAAAGTTCGGAAACACGTTTTTCTTCCCAACAAATTCTGATGCTTCTTCCAGCTTTTGACTTTCGTCTTTGGAAACGAAAAGCCTTTTGTAGCTTGTTGACATTGTCAGTATTTAATGGGTTTTTTTCTTCTTCTTTATATTGACATTGACCATTATCTCACTGCAAAGAAGAAACAAACGCTCTAATTTCCGTTTTCTGCCAAGACGTGACATCAACACTCGTAATTTTAACACTGCCATACTACCTGCACCTTTTCTTTCGCTAGCAAATTGCCTTAAAGGAGAACGTCACGAATTAAAGGGAATTGTTAGATATAATTTAGTTAAAGATGTTTTGAAATTTGGTAATTGGATTGTCTGTCTGACGTTTACTGGACGGTGCAGTGAATTTGTAGATTCAAAGTGTTTTGTAAGGCGCTAGGAACTGGCCAGCAAGTGAATAATTGTGTTAGTCATAGTGGTGTGACAGGTAATTTGATTGGAATTATTCAGCAGGGAAGTGCTGTTGCACTTGACATTTCGGGAAACTTTAAGAAAATGTCCTCTCGTGTTTCGATTTTTTAGCTCAATAGAATTTCTTTACGTTGATTTCTTTAAACTAACAGAGCATTGGAACTGATTCACATTGGTAATAGGGTTACACAGCACAGAGTCATCGGTAGTTTCATTTAAGGGCTTCGGACAACCAGCTAATTGAAGAGCCTGATGTAAAAGGGTGTTAAGTAACATTTTTACAATTTCGAGGAAAATGCGTTTAAAGACTTGCCTTGTTGTGTGTGTCCATGGGCTACTTCACATTTTTTGCACTAATATCTTTGCACATATTGTTGCTTGGCTTAAAATCATTCGTTAGAGAGTAGGTAGATTTGCACCTAACACATTCGAAAATGCGTCTAAGGTAATGGTTGACAAGAATGTTACTTAACACTCATTTACACCAGAGTCCTTCAATTACTAGTAAATACAATAACTAGTGGTGATTTTTGTGAGCATACATTAAGAATCGCAAAGGAGCCAGTTTTAGTTTCTAATCGATTTTCAGCGTGCCATTAGAATTTAATACGAGTAGGTTGAAATTGATACCGGTTGGACGATAATTCTGGATAGTCGAGTGTTGAAAACGTACTTTTTAGTGTATCACTGTATTTGGCAATATTTTTTTTGGTAATTGAAGGCTTGCCCGGAATAACGTTGTATGTTACAAAAATTCAATATTGAGATTATTATGGAAAACTGTGCCT
>JAQIWH010002553.1:0-23962 GCA_034695005.1 Cryptops parisi | reverse complement strand
CCCGTGGAAAATTGTCTGAAAGAAACACTGCTCCCTGGGCCGACAAGTTGGTAACACCACTTACCATGATAAAAAAGTAGGTTATTCTTTTTCCGAAAACACAGTGAAGCTTTTGACTCGATTTCATCCAAGATCTCACATCTTTGCTTATATACCTCGAAATGAACGAAAAATCGTTTTCTTCCTTCGGGCTACTGTTGTTTTTCATTCCACAGTAGAATTTGTAAACGCGAGTTGAAATACCTGTTTTGAAGATTTTGGTGAGTAATACCGTTACTGAAACATAAATACTGGTTTTCTCTTAACTTTCTCTCAAAAAGCGATTGAATGAAATTGAATTAAAGTTGAATCGCGATATTGTCGTTGTTAAACACATGGAGATGGTTATAGTAAATTTGGTAAAGAAAATGTATTCTTTTATCATGTCTTACTCATTGGATAATTTGATTTTGTGCGATATATGCACAAAAGAGTTCATCTTGTGATTGAAAAGGAAACTGCTACAAGAAAAAAATAGTCAAGAAATCTTTCTAGACTAGAAGTAGACCCGTGCTGTAGCACGATGAGATAGAGGTTCCGAGTTAGTAATACACAAACTTTAGGTTCATAACTACAAAACTAACATATTTGTACTTTTTACATTTACAACCAACCAACCAGCTTCATCTAATGACATAATTTTAGTGTTACACTCATGATTCTGATTTTGATCTTAACCACCATTAACAGCTGACATGAGGTAGAATTCTGCTCGATGGGCGGTGCTAAAGCGTTAATGACACTCAAATACTTACAGGCTGGGTAATTATTATTAAATATGATACACCTTTAGGCACAACCTTTAGCCTAACTTAATTCTGCTGAAAGAGATGATGATGATATCAGGTTCCAGATATACAAATATACTGTACTGTATACTACACAATATATTGTACAGTATATCCAAATCATTGTTTCGTGAAATAATTCCAATATCAGAAACGTTTGCAAAAAATGTCTAGAAAACTGCTATTGAAAAATAATTATCAACATTTTATTAGAAAGAATAGATCAAGTAAAGTTTTTCTTCTTTTGCTACTTTCGATTTAGTCTAGCAATTGAATCTGTATGAAGCAAACAGGGAAACTAATTGAGCGTTTAGAGCAAGTTTACATAAAATTATCAACAATAAGAGGAATACGCGTTGAATCTGAAAAGACATTTAGATTGCAGGCTACTTTAGTCAAAATTCAGTTTCGATTGTCACTAAAAACATTTCATTCTTAGAGTTTCGTCACGAATTATTAAATGATTTTTGTTTTTATTGTTAAGGAATCATTTTCTTACGTCATAAATATTTTACATTGCGCGGTTTTTAGAATCAAGTGTAAACCTTTATACCAAACCGTGGTATATTTTGTTTATATACATTGTAGGCCTATTGTTTCACTGATTCATGTAATTGAAAAGTCTTCCGCGGCGTTAACTATCATAATTCTGCATTGTACCGAACTGCTCTCTTAGTTACGCTTGTTTCGAAAAAAAAAATTGAAATCGGAATTGACTTGAAAATATTAATACTGTACTTATATTACTAAGAACAAAAAATATTTACAAACAACTTTAAAAATTTTAATTTTTTGGAATTTAGTCCTTCGCTTGGTTTTTTTTTCTAATACGTTCATCAGGACCAAGATCAGGGTAGGAAGACCTCATATTATTATTTCGTCATTTAGTAGGAGGGGGTGAAAAGTCTGCCAACGCTGTAGAACTGCGCTGTGTTATGCTGTAAAGCCTTCAAAAGCTGTAGCGATGCGCTGCGTTATGCTGAAAAGCCTGACAAAGTTGTAACGATGCGCTGTGTCATGCTAGAAAGCTTGCCAAAGATGGCTGTGCTCAATAGAAAAGCACTATAATCAAAGCTGAAATGTTTACTTTAAAAAATAAATTAACTTTAGTGATTAAGTCACATGATGCAACGAGGAGTTGGGTGGAAAAACAGAGTAAATTCACTTACGTCATTATTCTTTAAAATGCATAAATTGAATCGTTTTAGATCATTATATGGCATAAAGGTCTTGGGTTGCATATGATTTGCAGTTTCAAGCTTATTGGAGAATATAGAACGCGACTACTGTAAATTTGAATTCTTTTTATTTGCCGCTTCACTTCCTGGTTGTTTCAATCGCTTGTTTCTACTGGTGTAAACGCTGTTTTCGTTTCAGTATGACCAAATTTTTCCAACAGTTTTTCTGTTGGAAAAATAAACAATGGAAAAAACAAAACAATGGAAAAAACAATGGAAAAAATAAACAATCTTCCAAATCTTCCAATCTTCTCTTCCAAAACAATGGAAAAAATACTGATCTTTGGAAAAAAAGGCATAAATGCATTTACAAATTAGCACGATGTTTTTAATAACGGTGTAATTTGTATTTTTAAATTAGCCTGTAACTTAAAGCTTGTCAACTAAAGTTAACAGATTTATTTGCAAAACCTGTTCATTTTTATTTTATACAAATACAATTGACAGGAATTTTTATAAATTTTAAATTTGAAGAAGTTAAACGTTTTTGATTTTTTTTTCAAAATTACATTTTTAGAGTTACACCATTTTTGTACCCAATTTCTCGATTATAAAGCGTGCACACACAACTGTAACGGAAAACATTCAGGAGTTAACGTCATAGTGCGAAAGTACCAACGATTTTGTTTCTTATGGGTGCCAGAGCCCATGAACACCTACGGAGTAGCGGTCGCTAATTTCATATTCTATGTACAGCTAAAGAGAAAAGGCCAAGTAGGCTTATGTATCCACGACAACAGAGGACAAATCAGCATTACATCTAATTTTGATCAATATACATACCTCACTATGAAAAATAAATATGAAAAATAACATTAAATACAGTAATATAAAGTAAAAATAATGAAAAATTACGCATTAACCAAAAATATATACAAAACACTCAGATGAGTCACAATTAATCAAACCTTTACGAATAGCCTCCAAAACGTTAATGGTTTTACAAGCTAAACAAAACCGGCTTACCTTTACCTCTATCTGCATCATTTGACCTATTCCATATGTAAATATCTCTATAATATATCAGTGTGTCCTATTTGTAAAGCCCGGCGCAATAGTCCCCGAAAATCTTGCTTCCACGTTTGAATACCTAACAAGAGAATCAAATAAATTCGCAATCGCAATCCGTTTAATTTCAAATACTACTGACTTAAATCTATAGAAACAGGTACACTATTAAGTATTTTGCGATATAACAAAATACCATACAACAAAACACGTACACTATTAGGTATTTTTGCACCATAACGTATGGTGATCATATATTAATGACATCGTGAAAATAACGTATATTAGCATTATTATTATTATGATTTATACTTTAGTATATATTATAATTTAACAGCTAGCCTACTACACGAAAGTTGCTTCAATAGTATCGAAAAGTTCATCATCAATACCTAGCAGGTCAATTCTTGGGAACAACTTATTCGTATCACAAACTTCAATGATATTGAATTGTTTTAATCTTTCATACTGTAAAGCTCATTTTACACGTCAGACTTGATCAATCAAATTCCATGGATTCCAACTTTTTCTGACGCCATACACGTCCGGGTACTTTTCCGTGCTTAACAACAAAATACAATAAAAGCACTAAAACGCGCCCGGGTGTGTGTATAACGTCATAAAAATAGTTAAAATTTGATTGAAAATGTTTGACGTGTAAAATGAGGCCTAAGAGTGTGTCTACATTTCAGCTAATTTTGTTTTACCAACTTTGGTCAATAGTTCTCTTTGTCTTGTCACGCGACTTTCCTCTACACTCAGACGTCTTTCTAAAAACAGTTATTTTCATTTTCCCTGTTTTCTGACTCAACTTTGACTCCATTGTGAAAACATTTTAAACTGCAGTTGAACTTCACCTAGTTAATGATGGTGAAGCTTAATCATTGTCTGAATTACTTGCTCGAAAATTCATCAACTAGTTCTAGCTTTGACTACGTAAAACTGAACTTGAGGAATGGGTTTTGTTAAAGCTAGTTTCGACTCAGAAGATCGAATTTTAACGTGTCTCGAGTTTTAATATTTGTAAACATTTCACATTTATACGTTTGTTTTGAGGTAACATATACACAGAAATAAGCTTATATAGGTCAACATTTTTTGTTGCAAGAAAAACATTTTGACTTGCAATTTACAAATAGCTGTTTGACTTATGCGTGAACCATGACTATGTCGTTATTAGGTAAAGCACAGTCAATGTAAACTGGCTTTTATATGTTAAAGGCGGCTTGTTTCTATGTTAATTACAAACCGAATTTTAGTTTACCCAACAAAAGTTTCTTTATTATTATCATTATATTATTTTATCTGTTTTTTGTTTGTTATTGGTAGTGATAAACAAAAGAAAAGTATTGAGAAAATGGATTTTAAGGTTAAATGCATATTACACAAGTAGATTGAAATCGTATACTGTGTCGTTAGATGTATACAAGCGGATCTTCGATTCCTACAATAATTACGTCCCGTATAAAAACAAAATCATATAATATCGCATTCTCACGACGTGGCCAAACTTCAGCGTTCAGTCAACGTTACACAGCTTTATATTTATAATAGCGAAATTTTCTCGCATATTATAAAGCACCTAAGAAAGATTTTTCTACTCGTATAATAGCGAAATTGTAGGCTATATAAAAAACTCACATTAATCTATTTTTTTACATAATACTTCTATTTTTTATTAGACATTTGTAATTCTTTTTTGCTAGTAAAGTTATTAACTAAGACATTACTGTAAATTCTAGTCTTAGCAATTAGAGATGTTCAAATTTAAACCTGATTTTGCTTGTCTCAAGACCCTACTACACTAACATTTATTATAACTTCAAATAAATTTTGGATTTATTTTGAACTTTATTTATATGATATTTTGAATTCATAAAATATCGTTATAATTTCTGATACAATAGCCAGTTACAGTGAGGCGTGAAATAGTTGATAATCCTATAAAAACTGTTTAACGTAGTTAAACAGTTGACGTGTGAAACATGTTATTTCGTGATATTATTAGTTAACTAGGTTCAATATTTTTATATTCTTCATATTAGCTTCACTTGTGAGTGAGTTAATGAGTGAGTTTGTGAGTGAACTATCTGGAAATTGAACGTATACTGTCTTCTATATAGATATAGTCGTTTAAGAGAATATACTGTATAGTCCAATGTACCATAATACGCATAAAACGACAACCGCATAAGTCCTTCGCATAAACCAAAAAAACGCATAAGTTTAATGTAAAAAAAAAAATCACATATATAAATAAACAAATCAAAATTTGCGAAAATCAAACATGGAATTGCTCAAAACTCGCATAAACCGAATATCGAATGATTCAACGATCGCATAAATTATAATTCACATAAATTGAAATTTGTATGAATCAAAAAAATTTGCATGAATTGAAACATGTAGAAATCAAAAATGGATTGTTTGCATTATGGAATGCATTATGCATTATGTATAATCTCCAATGTACAAAAACTTGTATTTATTTTAAAAAGGCCCATTCAAACATATTTTATTTTGTAAATATTGATTTTTGTCACATTATATATTTGCTCACCCCTAGCTGGGTGAAAAAGTTTCAAAAAAACAAATAAAAAATAAATATCTGTATACTAGGAGTATGTTTAAAAGCATACTTAAAGCATTTTTAATGTACTTGTTTACATTGACATAATTTTATGTTGCTAAAGTTTGTTTTGAAAACAATTGCCAAAAAAGTTGTATCCGTTTTAAAACGTGTTTTAAGGAATTGTATTGTTTATGATGGATGAGCTGTTTTGTTCGTGACCTTATAAAATTGTACTTTCTCTCTCTGTCCCAAAATATGGTTTACATTTCATGTAAAACTTCCTGTCCGACTAATTGTTCCATTATGGACAGTTTTAGGAAATAATAAGTTTTTGTTGGCTTTTAGTAATCTAAATGTGATCCTTATTTTGATATGCAAGTTAGTTGGTGGAGCTTAAAATTTGTGTGTTTTTTTTAGACAGCGTCATATCATGTCAAAATGCATGCAATTCAAAATGACACTTTTTGTGACTGCATTAATGAAATTATGGCTTCTGAAAATTAGGCTTCGCATAATAGAGACAATAATTTAAAATAATTGACAGTTAAAAAGCAAAATGTTATCGGTGTTATTGAAAGAAATCCTTACGTCTTAGTTATTTCACAAAACAATAGTGCTCAAGTTTGGATTATCCTGTATAGTAAATGAAAAATATATATCATAGTAAGCATCTAAGTAAATAAAACAATGCACTTTATAGTACATAATATATTTATAATTTACGCAAATTACACGTAAACCATATTTTGGGACAGAGGAGTAAATTTTTGTCACAAGGTGATGTAAATACGGAGACTGGATATCCATAAAGTATATGAAGATTCACAATAAAAAGTACGATCTTTTTGACGGACCCTGTATACTAGCTGCACCCGCCGCGGCTTTGCTCGCGGTTGTTTGTTTTAGTTTGACGCGAATGACCGAACTTATAAACTAATTGGTTCGCGAATGTAAGAAGAATTTGCTTCAAATACACAAAAATTTTACAAATTTGTATACAAGAATGTATAATGAATTTTGATCAGATTGGTAATATTTTATAACGTTATCTAAGATATTTAATGCTAATTACATAACTAAACATGTAAAAAAATTAAACATAAAAAATGATGGATTTTAAAAATGAACAGATAAATTTAAGGGTCTGGTGTAAAAGGAGGGTGTTAGATAACAATTTCACAATTTCAAGGAAATTTCATTCAATTTGTTTTGCTGTTTATTAACTACTTTGCACTAATATGTTTGCACATATTGTTGTTTTGCTCAAACAAAATTATGGGGTCAGGAAGCTTCTTTTTATAGAATTGCACCTCCGAAAATGCTTCTTGTTCATTTTTGACAAACATTTTACTTAACACTATTTTTACATTAATAGCTACGTTCATTATGTGAACTAATTAAACATTTTATTACAGAAAACATGTGAAGAGGAAAATTTGCATGACTTATGTATTTTATAGGGTAAAAATGCTATTTATACGAGTTTCTCTCATAACGAGGATTCGTTTCTGCACGTTGACAAGGACTCGTTATATGGATGTTGCGACTGTATTGCTGACACTATTTAATCGTTGACAATAAAGCCCGGTCTGCACGTAACCTTTTGTCGTCAGTCCTGCATGATCGTGCCAGACTGTACAAACAAAACGGTACGTGTGGACGGCGAATTTGACGAATTGCATGAACTGAATGAGAAGTGTGGACGCGTTTTTTTGCGTCGGTCTTATCTGTCAAACTGATTTCTTCATGCCAGACTGACGACAAAACGTTACTTGAGGATCAGGTAGATGACAAACTCGCACAGTCAACCTCATATACAATGCCAATTTTACTAGCTATCATTCATTAAGAGAACTGCCAAGAGCTTCCGCCTGCTATCGGAGGATTCCTCACTCGCGTTTCAGAGTTTTCTCACTCGACGTCTCTGCGCTCATTCGTGAATGCGCGTGGTGGAGCAGAGTAGCGCGCGGAGGACAAAACCAGCGATCGACCAGCTGGAGCATTAGGACGCGTGCAGCCGGCAAGAGCGGACACAAGTAGAGAGCGTGTGTTTGGGTGTGAGGGGAGAAGTGCTACACGCCACCTTAGCGGAGGGGGAAACTGTGCCTACTATATATATGTGCGTGCGTGTGTGTGTATGTGCGAACCCTAGAGTTAAGCGTGTCGAGCAGCCATGACAGTCGTTGACAAGGGATTGGTAGTAGCTGCAGTTGACTGCGGATGCTGGTAGAAGCTCGAGTCGAGTGGTTTCGTGTGTCGGGTTTTGCGGACGGAAGGCGAAACGGATGGAAAACTCGGCGGCGAATAATATGGCGGATGCGAACACGGTGATCGAAGGCGCCGTCAAACACCGTGACGGCAAGAAGGTAAATACGTAGAGCTATGAGTAGTTGAGGAAACAAACGGCCACGTGCTCTTTGACAATAACATTGAAGTTTTATGTATACAAAAAAAAAAAGTTATCAGTTTTCTTTTATTTTGTAATTAAATTTGATGTTTTGGTACTTTCCGGTTTTAGCCGGGGCAGGCTATGTTGCTCTTTGCTTGTACTTGGTTATGGGTTTATTTTGCAGGTAAGGTTAGGAAAAACAAACAAACGTATTAAATGTATGATATTGTTTTGTTTTCCCTACCTAACCTGCAAAATAGACCCATAACCAAGTACAAGTAAATAGCAAGATCAAACTGTCCCGGCTATAACCGAAAAGTACCAATGTTTTCTTCGGTTTGATTTCTGAAAATTTGTTATTTTTGTTTTAGTGGAAATCAAGGTGGTGCATCGTAAGGAAGCTCTCACCGGTTGCAGGTAGATTATATAATTTTTATTTTATGGTTTTTAATAAGTGTATATTGTATAATGATAAAATATGATACATATACGTGTGATACCCTGTATATAATGTGTATAAGATATTATAGAACGTATACGAGTGAGATTCAGGTGTTATTATTATAGTAAAACACGTTTTTCTTCAATATGAATTGCATCATGTACTATTTTTTGCGTTACAAGTTGTTCCGAAGTGATGAAATGTTGGTGACCTTTGCCGGTTTTGTTAGCAATTGATTTACACGAACAAATATTTTAACTAACTAATTGTATATTGCATTTTATGAAATTTTATTATAACATTTTATAATTGAAGGACCTGGTGTAAAAATGTGCTAAGTAATATTTTTGTCAAAATGACCTAGGAGCACTTTCAAATGTATTAGGTGCAATTTTACATTCCAAACGCATAATTTTTTAGCACAGCAGCAATATGTGCAAAAATATTAATGCAAGAACTGTGAAATAATCCATAGACAATAGACAGCAAGGCAAATTCAGATCTTTAAACGCGTTTTTCTCGAAATTGTAAAAATGTTACTTAACACTCTTTTACATCAGGCCCTCAATTGAAACTCCTCGACATGTGCAATCAACCGTATTTCTAGTTATACGTATTTAATTAGCGAATTTTATATCCGTGGACAAAATTTTTTTGTGTGTTTATTTTACTGTCAAACAGCGTAATTATTAATAACAATTATTATTTACAATAAATATACTAACTATATTAAAAATATCGCACTATACTAAAAAATAGCATTTTTAATTTTTAACGCTTTTGAAAAAATGGTCACTTCAGAGTATCGTAACTTTGCGAATTTCGGAGAACCGTTTGCACAGAAATGTTATTAATGTTGTTACAGAAATGTTAAAAGTTTAAGCCAATTCTAGTTTTCATTAAAATTTGAAAAAATCTTAAGGCTATAGCAGCTTTTGATTTTCAGTCACTCTGTTCATTGGTTCGTATTCCGTAGATTTTTACGAATGTCGATCCAACAAACGAGTGTATTTATCGCAATGCTTGTTTTTAGTTTATTTTCTGTACAATATACTACAGTATATTATTTTAGAGAACTAAATATTTTATTTTAATTATTTAAATATTTACACAGTATTATAATTTGATATACACGCTTCGCCATTACATCCTTCTAAACAGTCGTCAGTTTTTCTGTATATTGATTTTTAATTCGAAATGATTTACCATTTATTTTGTAAATTAATTATTTTTAGTGATGCTTAGTATATATTGCTATAAGGTTAACTGTAAGCATTTCCATGTAAGTCTATTGGAGAAACGACGAAAAAAGACAATTTTGTAGTTATTTGTAAAAGTGTGTACTTTATTGGAGTGTTGTAATGTTTTCTATAAGAAGAACGTGTTGAAAAGGACGACAATTGTACGTTATTCGGCGTTGACAGATACAAGAGCTCCTTAAATAGTACACCATTCGTTTTCTATTGGAATTAGGGTTTATGTAACGTTTCTCTCACTACTCATTTTAGTCTTTTTTTCTTCTTTTAAAAAATAAAAGGGGATGAAAAAATAATGTAGTGGTAGTAGAATGTGGGTGGATTAGAGAGTATAGAGAGGGGTCTTGAAAAGCTGCCGCCGCCATCACATCTGGGAAGAATTAGAGCGAATCGTAGTTTTGGTGTTTAGACTATGAGTGTGTGTGACGATTTGTTGTGCCATTCACTCAGCATCCGGTGATATCTCTTTTTTTCTTCTGTTTGTATGTGTGTTTTTAGAAAGAGATATGTTTTGGATAAACGGGGAGAATTTGTTTTCGTTTGTGTAACTGACACTTTTAGATATTGAAAGATGTATAAAATTTAATTGTTCCTAATATAATACAGAATGTACAAACATTACAGAGTGAAATACATTATTGTTTTTGTTTTTAATGTGTGTACAGGTAGTCCTTTATTTATGCGACTGTTATGTTTTTACTAAATTTAAAATTGCGTATATTTCTGACACGTGGCAAATATTTAATCAATTGTGCTCTACACTCTACAGTATAAAATCGTATAATAGCAAAACTTTTTTGCTTATAACGAGCTTCTGGAAAGGTTTCTCTTGTCGCATAATACCGAAATCGCATATATATATATATACACGGAACTCACATAAATCAAGAACTCCTTGTATCGTGTTTAAGTTATACATGTCACTTAATTTTTAATTATTTATGATATCATTTTTTTTTAAAGTATACGTGTATGTACAGGTAGTCCTCGATTTATGCGATGTTACGTTTTTCGCTAACAATATCATATCTATTGAAAATCGCGTATGTAGATAATTTTAACACGTGGAAAAATTTTAGTCACTTGTGCACTATAGTACAAAATCGCATAATAGCGAATTGTTTTACGAAACTTGCATAAATCAAGTATTCCTTATACTGTGTTTATATAAATTTTGAACCTTATATTGTGTGTGTGTGGGTTTTTTTTATTTTTTGTCACTCTTTCTTTGCTCTCGCCACATTTCATCGTCGTTAAGCATGATTTATGACATCGATAAAATTTACATAATTCGATTTTCGAATTGAAATTCAATTAGGTGGTAGCATGTATTTTTTAATCGAGACCACAAAAACTCAGCATGAAGGTGCTTTTTTAGTTTTTGTATTTTTATTTTATGATTTTATCGCTTTGCATAAAATTTCTTGCTTTTTAAAATGGGTAGTCAAGTGAAGCAAAAGTCACGCACGGTGGATAAACTACGTGTTACAGGATATTTATTATTATATTCCTTAATCATTATTCACGAATAAAGTAAAAACCAAATAAATTCATATAATATGAAGTGTTAGCTGCCAGCTTGTAGTTAGCTAGATTTTAGGTGGAAAAATGCATAGTCGAGGTAAAAGTTAACAATTTGTCAAAAAATCATGTGACGATAAAATCGAAAGTTGACTTTGAATAATTTTTCATTTATATTTGATTTAATGACAAGTTTTGTTTTCTCACGTCGGTGGTGAATCAATAATTCATACTGTAGAAAAAAAATAAAATTGATAAAAAAACAGAACTAGAAAAGTGTAAGAGCGTCGTCGAAAACAGTCTTAATTGTCATCTGCTAATTATTTCTGATGTGGTCCAACGTTTATTAAGAGACGAATAGGAAGGATGAAAAAAAAAAGGAATTCAGTATATTGTGAAAGAGATGAGGAAAGAAGAAAAATGTTAGAAAAATAGCATTTCGATGGTATGAAAAATGAGTAATTAAATAAGAGCATTTAACGAGTATTGCGTCCCAAACGAAAACAGGCGTCAGTTTGTTGACGTTTAATTAGCAACAGCTGAAGCGCTTCTTATTGCATCTTTGTTCATCATTAGCACGACCGAATAGAATGCTCGAGCTTTCATAATGAACGAGGTAAACAAGCCCTATTTTTGGGGACTTTTCGATGATGATGATGATGATGGTTTTTCAAGCTGCCACTTAAGTAGAAGAGTTCCTGTTTTGTTGGGTTTTATTTTTTCTTAATTGCAAAGTACTTTCACCACTTCGTTATGTTCCACTATCTAGTGACCCCTAGGTGGAATCTCTACAAAAATCGTTATTTTGTCGACAATTTATTTTCTCTGTCACTTGACAGCATAACTTGAGTTGTCTTTTTTTTTATTCATCCTGATTAATTTTTATACGCTATATATTAACTTCACTCGTGAGTGACTTTGTGAGTGAGTGAGCTGGGAATTGAACGATAATATGCTGCAAAATCCAATGTAACAAAAATCGCAGAAATCGAAAATGGAATATCTCAAAACTCGCCAAAATCGAATATCGTATTACTCAAAGATCACATTAATCGAAGTTCGCATAAATCGAAACGGGCAGAAATCGAAAATGGAATATCTCAAAACTCGCTTAAATCGAATATCGCGTTACTCGAATATCACATTAATTTAAATTTGCATAAATCGAAACGGAAGGATATCAAAAATGGAATTACTCAAAATTTGCATGAATCAAATGTCGAATAACTTAAAGATCACAAATTTATATTCGCATAAAGCGAAACTATATACATATGTATAAAGTGTATTGTTAAAAAACATTTTTAATCTATTTGTTTTTACTGTAGATAATGAACAAAAGTAGTCTTGACGTTCTGTTGTATAGGAATGTTCGATATAAGTGAAACATTTCTACCGGTTTTTCAAAGGGATATTACAATACTTGTCTGTGACAGTGGTCGATGTTATTGGCTTTTCTGGACATGTCCACGACCCCTTTGTGACCCTCGGTGGACCCCTTTTTTTTTCTTGTTTTATTCTCGCACACCCTTCCCGTTTCCTCCCTTTTCGCCACTGGTTTTGGACAGACCAAGTAAAATTGATTTTGACGCCCTGCAAATTGTATTTCGTCGATCGGGTTTGCAGTGAATGAGCTAGCAATTTTTCCAACCAAAAAATTTCCACAGAAATCAAACACGACAAAACCGCACAAAAGAAATCATGCAACCAGATTGTTAATGGTTGTACTGGTCAGTGGTCACCCATTATTGGCTACAGATTTTCACCTAGTTAACGTAATTGGCCAGTTCAAATGTAGATTTTTATTTATTTTTATGGCTTTATGTGTACAAAGTATATGTATAAAATATATAGGCTATATTATATACAATGGAATTCGGTTGTTGTGATCACTTGGCTGGCTGAAAACATTAAACGATGGATATAAAACATTAGTGTCTTGGGACCGACTGATAATGGTAAGTTAGTTAGTTATTCAGGTTTTAGAGACGCACTAGCTGCCCAGAGGCTTGTTATATGGCGCCCACTGAAACACAGAAATTACATAACACTATATAAGTTGGTCAAGACCCGACAGCTTTAAGAACCTATACACACGATGGATGGATGGATAAATGGTAACAACAGCCGATTGATAACACTATCCGTGATTATAATAAACGGATTTTACTCTACAGCAAGTTTCCGATTTATGCGAGTTATTTATTTTTGTTTTGCTTACTGTGCGGCGAGTGATAAAACAAATCAATTCTCAGGTGTTTGTCATATCGAAACTGCATTTCCGCATATTATGCGATTTTGTGCGGTGGTGAGCAAGTGATTGAATGCCGAACTTTTACCACTATATAAGAGTTTTGAGATATGCGATTCATTATTCATATGACACCCTGTATATATTTATTTTATTTATTTTTTTATTTATTTCTTTCACGGCCCAAGTGAAAGAACAATACCTTTGAACAATAGTAATACAACAAAATTAATTTATACATGGTTAATGTGTACAAAAAGTAAACGGTCAAAGGTCACTAATAAAGTTGAGGTTCCTCATATGTGTATGTTTATGTAGGCTATATGTACAGGAGATCCTCAATTTATGGAGATTTCTTATACGTTCCGTGCAAATCTAAAATAAATCGCAGGTCCTGTATGTAGAAATTCCCATAAAGTGGAAAAACTTCACTGTCGAGTCAATTTTGTACATTGCACAAACTTCATAGAATGACGAAATGTTCTCGCCTATAACGAACACATGAGGTTTTTTCTTTGCACACAATAGCGAAATCGCATACATTATCGCATAACTCAGACTTTCTGTATATCAAACTATTACACTATAAACATAGTATTGGTCAGGTAGGTCATCTTTAAAATGCATATTTTACATTATACAATAAAAACGTTTTTCAATTACACCCCATTGAAACCGTGTGTCAAACTTGGTGACATTTCTGGTTGTTCCAGACGAGAATAGAATTTCCAATTGAAAACGTTAAGAGAGCAGAGAAACGCAGAAAGTTAATAGTGGTAACTCGGGTTTATGTCGAGCTTATTTTTCGCAGTTTGGGTTATTTTCATCAAGCACGTCGATTACCTTTTTGGCCATCTCGGATGGAAAAGGGTTAGGGGCAAAGGTGGTGAAACGTGCATTGCTGTTTTTTCTTCTTCCTGTTATACCCCCCCACCATCGCCTTCCTACATTCCACCCTTTGGTCTTTGGGAACACGACGAAGAAAAGGTGGAAGACGTGGCCAATGGGTTTTGGCCGGTTGCCTTCTCCATCAAAACGTGGATGCCGGGCATAGTAGAGTCATCTTGTTCTCACTTCTCTTTCTTTGGGAACTATGTTTTGGCCCCCTTTTCGTCGTCTTCGTCTTTCTTACACCCCCCTCCTTTTCTTCTTCTAACTCTGTACTTATCACATGACAACGTGAGATAGGTAGGCGACGACCAAGAAAAGTCCTCTCGGTACGTGGCACCAGGTGCATTCTTCACTGCTTTTATTTTTCGAATGGAATGAAGACAACCTTTTTAAGAGTTTGTGCCCACTTCACCCCCCTTTTCTTGTACCTTAAAACTCGAGTTCTCAAGAGACGAAGTTTGTTTCCGCCTTGATTAAAGTTTGTGGTCTGCTTTTAAGGGACAGTCTCTTTTCGAAAGTCTTTAAGAGGGAGCTACTGTACACGCTTTTCGAGTTTAACGTTACGCATTCCAAGTTGTTCATGACATTTTTCACTAACCTTTCCACTCGAAATGAAAATTTTTCAAGAACCAAGATGTTGACGTTATCGTTTCTTTTGTCAACAAGAATGTTTGAGAATGTTTCGTCAAGTGGTTCTTGGTTTCAAAATCTCGGACATGCTTTGTTGAACGATTTGGTTATTTTTTTCAAGCAATAATATAAAATTGGTATTGACATACAGGGGTCGGACGAAATAATGGAAACCCAGGCTGATTTCACGTATTAAGCTTCGACTGTATTAAAAGTACACAAATCCTCGATTACTGAAAATCATCTTTGAATATGGCACAGACTAGAGTAGTACATCGTTTTTTCACAGCCTCATATTTTTGTCAGAATTGAAGAAAAATAATAATAATATGGAAGACCATTCAAACTCTCAAAGTGGGCAGATAGTCCGAGCTCGAATGGTTGGTTCATCGGAAACGAAAACCGCTCAAATATTCAATGTTTTCAGAGAAACTGTCTCTTAGGCCATTACTGTATACGAAAATCGTGGAAAGACAAGTTTCGACAAAAGTAATAGCGGATGCAAGAAGTAGTTCAGGGACAGAGTGCTAAGGTGCATAGTGTATAAAAAGCGTGAGACCACAGCGAGAAATGGATAAAAACTCTCCTACCTACTGTCCAAAAGCTGTATAAATTAATTCTTCATAGTATTCAAGCAGTTATTAATGTTAAAGAAGGGTCAGCTTCATATTATCAAAAATAACATGTTATGACGTCAATGGTGTTTTCATTATTTTTTACACCCCCTGTACAACATTATATCTTGTTGGACACCTATTAGAATGACTTTGTTCATAGTATAAGGGATCCTCGATTTATGCTCCACACGCAATTCTCGCGTAAATCGAAATTTTCATGAAGTGACAAGATCTTTAACGTTTAGTCATTTGTGTAACGCTGCACTAAATCGCATAATAGTTTTTTTTTTTTTGCATATAGCTTATCAGAGGAGTTATCTCGTATTAGAAAAGTCGCATATAAGGAATTCACACAAATCGAGATTTACTCAAAATTATTGTTGTCAAGAAGAAAGATGTAGGCCCAAACTTTTAAAAAAAAGTAGCTTTCTCATACAACATTAGCTACCTTGTTGGACAAATGTTTGAATACTTTTTTAATAAGTATTTTTTGTTATGTTAATGACCATGTTGGAAACATCTTAAGCGTAATTAACGGAAGTGGTTGAAGGATGAGCCCACTTTTAATGTCTCTTTTTTTAGCGAGAATTCTTCCTGTATGCACCATTCTAAGACCATAAACCTTTATCACTTCTACTTTTAGGTGTCCAATAACCACCATTTTCTTTTTTCCTACTTCTATGGTCATGACAAGCCCATTTAACTGCTTTACTATACGTTCTGCAGTAGCAGCATCTTGTAGATATTGAACTTTTTTTTTACTATACTAGTGTGTTAAGTTGTAGCTTTTGGCAGTGATTTTTATCGTCCAGGGAATTCTTTTTACAGTGTCATTAAAAGGTACCAGAAATTTCAAAGATTTTTTGTCTCTTGTGTGTCACTGGTGGTAAGAATGATACCGACACCTGGAGTTTACACCGCATTTTGTCGACTTTAGCTTTGCAGTTTTATTTATTTTGGAATTGTTTCTTTAAAGAAGTTTTAAAGTTGATAATTGTAGGATTTTTAAAGTAGTATCTTTTTTTTAATATTTTTAAAAAACACTAAAAAGAAATAGTTGAAATGCAGAATTGCTAAATTTCAAGTTTCCATGTTGGTTGCTTTTTCACATCTGTAAGCTTCGAATGTAAATTCTAGTTGTAAAATAAGTTGTTGATGCAGTTAATATATTTAACGTAATGTTTATTTGAGAATTGAAAGGTGATTCATAAAAAATATTTGAAATCTAAGTCGATACACATAGTTCAAAGTCACTTTGGTAACTTTCGAGTGAGTAACTTCCAGTAAAAGACTTTCTAAGACGGCGACTTCGAATTAAGTTATTTTTTATAACAATAAAAACTTGTTTATTAATCATACAAACTTGTTGGTTAACAACTTATAAAAATGTATATTTAGAACAGTTAGTTGACATGCAAAGTGGAGATAACTGTGACAACTTTGGTAACGTCCACAAAGTTGGTAACGTCCATTTAAGTAGGTTTTTTTAATGACTTTAAATATAAATTTTCTGTAAAATAAGTTAAAGCATGCTTAATAACTATACTCGTAATAATTGTGAAAAATCAAGTTGGTTTATGAACATGGACCAAAGTTGAACTGTTTCTGTTGGTGACTTTAATGTTCAGTAACTTCTAAAAAGGTAACTTTTGAAATCAATTACTTTACTTCAATTATATAACTTCTGTAAAAACAACTTCAAAAAGTCTAACTATTTAAATACTACTAATATGTATACTACCAGTGTTGGTTTAAAAATTACAAAGACTAATAATAATATTTCAAAAGCTACAGAAGAAATGCAAAGTTGGTAACTTGGTAGCTATCCAAGTCAGGAAACTTCGTTATTTACATATAAAAACAATTCACTTTCAAATAAGTTAACAGCACGTTAAACAGGCTTACCAGTAGTGTTGGTTGAGAATTACAAAGAGATTTCCAAAGTCTGTTACGTCCAAGTAGTTAGGTTCTAACGGTGATCGATTACGGTCGTATTAAGACGAAGGGGCTCTTCCATTAAGCCAGGTGTTTGTAGCAGGAGAGTTCTTCTTCTTCCATTTGGGATGTTCATTTTATGGACCTTTTTGCAATCGGTCGTTAACAGCAGAAGAGTCTCTCGTAGAAAAGAGACAAGGGTCACTTTTTTTCTTTTTTGGAGGGAGTGAGTTAGTGAGAAAGGTAAGAGGAGATTGTTTTTGTTCTTCGACTAAAAGAGTCGATAGTCAATCCAACAGCTGTCCTTAATGGTCGTTGAGAGAGCGAATCGATTGCCATGGGTGGAGAAATTTCAAACCTCCCCTCTCTTCCCACATAAAATAAAAAGTTAAATTATTCTATTATATAATAGATTTTATGTGTTTTTTGAAAATAAATTGGTAAAGTTTGCAATATCTAAATTTTTTTGCATAATAATATTTCGGGAGGATAAAACTGGAAAAGTTTTCAGCTTTAAGTTGTAGAGATGATGTTACCACCCACAGCAACCTGGACACACACACACCCCTCTCAGCATATCAATAAAAAATGGCGTATCTGGTCACGAGTTGTGTGCAAGTTCCCCTCTTCCTATGTCCCTTCATCACTCCATCTGTTCATGACAAATAACATAGCGGAACTGATCGGGCATCATCATCATAGTGTGTTGTACGGCCTTTTGGTCTTTTGTCACTCTTCTAGACGGTCCATATGTACCATTAGGAGGACTGGTGGTGGTGTCCTTATAATGTGGTCCATCCTCTACTAATCTACCCCTCTTGTTTAGGGAGGATAGTTTGGGTGACTAATTAAACAGAGTGTGTTAGGTTTTTTTGGAGGGGAGGTGTAATTTTTGTTAATAAAAAAATGGAAGTGTCGAATTTTAATGAGTAGAATGTGGGAACAAGTTTTTGCTAGGGGTGTCATATGTTGTTAAGTTGGTTTTTTTAGCATGACACTAAAGTGTAGGGTTTTTCTCAGTATATGTTAACAATTATTTTTTTACATTTGTTTTTAAAACCTGTTTTTAAAATCATTCATTACGTACTTATTTTGGTTAGTAATTTTAATTTTGTTCAATTGCTTTCGTGTGTCAGTTTTTCTTAGTGTAAAGGCCGCCTGACAACTTGCAAGTGAAGCACTTAAAAGTCAAGTCAAGTCACAGATTTTCAACAATACGTTCACAACGACTTAACAATTTTTAATTCTGAATGTCTCAATTGTTGTGTGGCAAATGGAGCAATTTTGTGGACAAATGAGACGTTAGTGTTTCATCCAATGAAAATTTAGTTGCCAGGAAGCTGAAGTGGCAGTTGTCTAGAAAATTGCTTGAATTACCAAACCAAAAATTGCGTGTGTCAGGTGGTCTTAACACAGAGTATCACGTTTTTTATCTCAATTACTTTACCAACAAGATTATGATTTTTTTTTTTGAGTTTCTAAAACATTACGATAGTTATTTTAACTTTTTAATATTTTTAATGTATTTATTAAAATTATTTTATGTGTTTCGGGTGTTCAGACTTAATTCAGATTTTTGGATGCTGTATAACAAGAAGTAAACCATTCCGGAATCCAACAAAATCCGGATTATTTTGGAAACCCTTTGTACATTAAAAAACCTTGAATATCATAGGCCAAAAAATTATTTATAAATTACTGTAGATTTAAAAAAAATAAATCAAACATAAATTTTAAGCAAATTTTTAAAAAAAATGAATAGGTCAATAAAGCTTTGCGTGCTAAATTTCATTAAGGATGGTGACAGGTGTTCGTTAATCATTGATATTTGAATAATGCATTGCATGAAAACTATTACATTAACAGGCCAGTTAAAAGTGATATAGTTAGTTTTATGAATATGATTTAAATTGCTTTTTCTTTTTTTCTTGTTGTAATTTTTATTCGTAATTTTTCATGTGAATTTATAGCGTTTGAAGTGTCACTCCCACACACACAGGATGGCATGATATAAAATAAAATAAAAATTGAAAAATCTATGGCCATCTCTGGAGATCGATATGATTAATGGTTTTCTTAAATTTAGCCATCGACATTGAATATTCTTTCTCCCCAACTGAGAAATGGAAAAGAAATTGAAAAGTTGATGAGATTTTTCTTCTTTTATATATATTTACACATTTTATCTTTTTTTCGTTTTTACACAAAATTTACTTTGGTTTTGATACTGTTAATTGAGGTTCGAATGAATAAGGAATTGATATAAATTAAAATATATTTTGAATTGAAGGGTACCGGGCAATATAATGATAAGCCACCCTTTTTTGTTTTAAAAATGACTTTTTACACCAAACTGTCCCTCAATACTGTTTCTAGCTTGTTAGTTTACCACTCCTGAATTCTCCAAAAAATGGTAGCACAATTTAGAAACTCACCTTGTTGTTCAATATTGTACTCTATGGAGTTTCTCACTCAAAAAACTGCTCCTGAACATAAAATGAGGCTTATTATTTATCATACTGCCCAAAACCTTTCAATTTTAATATACATCTAAGCTTTGGTCACTACCGTTTGCAAAGCTCATTGGGAATCCTTCCATCTTTTAATAAATATGTTCATGGCATGATTAGACAATATCTAATGAACATATATGATAATTGATTATACAAATATGTTTTAACATCGTGAATGTTTATATTTTGCTTTGGATTGGTTTAAATTATTGTTTACATCGCGCTTGCATTTTTGATTTTTTATTGTTGTACTACTATTGTACTACTGAACTATTTTGGCTCGAATTAATACAAAATATATATGCAGTATATAATTCAATACCTCCAACCAGTAACTAACAGGTATTTGGTTGAATAGCGATAAACTCGGATACGTGCAGTCAACATCACGTTCGGAATTGGAAGTGAGTTGTGGCCCGCCCTGTATATTCGAAATTCGAATATACATTTTTTTTTGTATTAGTTTATGATTCAATAAATTATTCCAAACAGAATGTTAGGATGCACCGGTATATAAAATGAAAGAGACATTTAAAAAAAAAAGTACACTGTTAAGTTTAAATAGATGAGGTTTAAAATTAGATGTCGGAATAATGTATCACTTGTAAACAAAATTATCGTTCCATTAAGACCCTGATGAGTTTCGTTCCAATCCTCCAGAGATTTATTCGCTGAAATCTCCAAAGTTAGACACTCGTGCTACCGCTTTAACTCTCTCGACAATTATCTCCCACGACATAAATTATCTCGGAAAAGAAAAAGGGAGAGTCGAATAGAAAAAGAAAAAAATGAGATATCTTTCTACTAACAGTAAAGGGATCGACGACGGAATCGCTTAAAAAGGTTAAACGTTTTAATTTTTCTTATTTCTTTTCCTTTTTTAAAGAGGATTTTATTGAGTTGCTGATAAGTTGCTTTTCTACTTTTGCCTGATTAATCCTTTGTCACCCTAGGTTACTTTAATTTTCTCTCCCCTATTAAGTTTAATGATACCGAGAAATGTGGGAGTGAACGTACTGGATAAGAGTGGTTATTTTATTTTCTTCTTAGATTGTAAGTGATGAGAGTGTAATAAAATAAAACATCACTAGGGACGGAGTCTAGTTTAGGATCTTGTGATGAAATTGTTACCACGTGTTTTAAAATACAAAAAATCCGGAAATTCTATTAGAATAATTTGATCTTATTGAAGTGAAAAACTTCTTAAACAGATAGGTGTCAAATGTCATTAACGTTTATTTCATTTTTTTGATAAAGTTATTAAAATCAAAACTTAAAATTGTTTGTAAAAAAAGTAGACATACAGGGTGTTTCTGAAAGGTCTGGCCAAATTTCACTCACAGTTGTTACGGATCAAAACCAAGAAAGAGTCCATATAAACATGGATACGGAAATGCTTTCTTTTGGAAACCATTCTACCATTACTACAGCAACAATGAGACAAATATGCCTATGAAATTACGTAAATTCATTCTGTGTTATCTCAAAAAGGAAGCATTTCCGGACTCAAGTTTGTATGACTTTTTGACATTGTTTTGATCTTTAGCATGTGTGGTTAAAATTTGGTCAGAACTTTTAGGAACATCCTATATATTAAAGGATTCGAGTATACAATATTTAGGGTATATGTACATTATATGCAACTTATATATTTATGTCTATATGTATTAATATTAACTAGAAATTAACCCCCGTGGTTGGTATAGTAACCACGGGGTGTCTAGATTTTTGCAGTTTGTTCATTGTTGTAATTTAAATTTGCCAAATCAAAATAGCAACACGGAGCGTTACGCTCGTCAGCGTCTACTCGAGCTAGCGTCTACACGCCACCGTCTACACGCCAGCGTCTACACGCTAGCGTTATTCCTAGACTATTATTATAAGTAATAAACACCGGAATGATTATCTACCCAGAACGTTTCAATATACAGTAACGTTAGTGTAAATAACTAGATTAAATAAAATTACAGTACAACAATTACCATAGAAACAGTAACTTAAGTATTATAGAAATAGAATGTAAAAACAGTAAATGGAACTCAAATGAAACTAGAAAATTAATCCGTCCAAATTGATAAAACAATTGACAAAACTCTATGGAGTTTTTCACCAGAAAAACGGCTCTTCTGAACAATTTTAAAAATGTGGCTTATCATTATACTGTATTGCCCGAAACCCTTCAATTTTATTTTTACTGTCTACAAGATGTTGCGACGGTACTTAAGCAGCTCACAAAATTTTATGTTCCGGTTTCTATATCTCTAATGCTCTTTTTTTTTTCTAAAATTGTTGAATATAAGAGTATACTCATTTCTTAATTTTTGTGTGTGTATGGAAGAACCATCACCCCCTGTAGATGCAACAAGAGTTAGTTTAACGCAACTAGCTTGTTTCAACTTAGCGTTCATTATTAAGACCAAAAACCGAAAAAAAAAAATTTGGGAAGCGACTATCACTCGCGGAGTAATTTTCACGTTAGAGCCACTTTCTTCACGGGGTTTTATAGCTCGGGAATGAGCAACTGCTTGATCTTTAAACCCCGGGTTTCAAAAGCTTCCACAGTTTGTAGAAGAAAGAATAGGAAGAAGCAGCAAAAAAAAAAAAAAATTGGTAGTTCTCATTCATTGGAGCACACTCTAGGAGGCCCCCAAAAAATAAATAAAAAAAAATTTCGCGAGCTGCTATTTAGGACGTTGCAGTTGACGTCTGTTTTGGTAGTGTGGTGTTGACGTGCTTTTGCTCGTGTTTCAACAGTAATTGGCGGTCGGTGTAGGTGGTCTGGTTGGCTCGCTCTATTCTCCCTTAACGAGGTTCTCGGCGGGGAGAAAACAAGCGTTAATCAACAGAGAATGTTGAGAGAGAGAGAGTGAATGTGTATGTGTGTGTGTGTGTGTGTGAGAGAGAGAGTGTGTTGGTAGAGTTTAGTTGGCTCAGCTTTTGGTCGTGGTGAGCTTGTAGACATTTTCAAGTTAACCGAGCGTTTTGGGTCTGGAAACCCCTTTTCCGCTTTTCGTTGTTACTGCGTTTGTCGCCTTTCGATAGCTGAAGGACAATGTAGGCGCAACCAGATAGAAAACCACAGGTCTAAACCACGGTTGAAAACAGTTTCCACCGAATTGACTTCTTTGGTCGCAGTTTTGCAGATGAGTTTTGTTGCGCAAAACCGAACATTACGTCGTCGGCTGTATAATTTTTCTTATTCATAGTTGGTTGGTTAAAGTTAGACGAAGCGAAATAATGAATTTGGGATGGTGGGTTCAATCGAGGATTAGTATGTTCGATAAGAGGTTTCATAATGTAACAAGTACATTAAAAATACTTTTTGAGCATACCCTCGTACTTTTCATATACTGTATGTATTATACGTAACACAAAGAATTCATTTTTGATTTCTTCAAGTTTAAATTTATTTGTTTATTTATATATGCAATTTTTTTATATTAGACTTATGCGTTTTTTGATTTATGCGGTTCTCGTTTTATGCGTTTTTTTTTGGTATCTGGTACATTGGAGTATACAGTATATTTTTACAAACGACTGTAAATACGTTCAATTCTCAGCTCACAAACTCAAAATTCACTTATTCACAAGTGAAACTAGTATAAAGAGTACAAACTGTTGTTGTTGTACAAGGTGACTTATTAGATATACAGTACAGTTACGTGTGGGTTAGCTACCTTTTTCGTTTGGGACGCTAGTGATTAAAACCGTTTGTATTACTGGACATGTTGCTAATTACTTTTCTTGTTATCTTTAACTAACCTCATCTGTGATCATGTGTTGAAATCTAACTTTAGGTTAGGGTATCCACCTCCGGTACTCTAGTTGGTGAGTTCGCCTCCCACTCGTGCCGTGTGGGTTCAGTTTAGGGT
>JAQIWH010002552.1:0-23962 GCA_034695005.1 Cryptops parisi | reverse complement strand
GTGATCAGTGGTCACACAGTGATCACCTAGCTCGCCCCTTGGCTGCCTCAAGCTAATTCCGTGTCAGCTAATGTGAACTGGAGTATAGTAGTTTATTGGCCAAATCACAGTTAACTAAACTAAAGCGGATTTTTTTGTAAGAAAACAAAACATGTTAAAAATAAAAGAAGATTACAATTGAAACTTTAAAATATTCATTATATAACCAGAGTTCTTAATTGAAAGAATAATTTTTACTAGTATAATACAATACATTTTCGATTTAATGGACTAACAGACTTTTTTTGACGATTGTCCATAGTTTCCAGAAGACAGCTAAATAATAATGGATACATCACTCATGAGAGGAATCAATTATTTAGTAGGTTAGGGCCTATGCTGGATCTCAGTGCGAACAGCACTTTTTGAAGCCATGCTGATCTAACCATAGAGTATTCAGATTAAATAGCTTGTGTTCTTGATTACTATCATGACAACAGAAAATGGGAAGAACACAGAGCCACATGTGGGAGAAAACATTCAAATGTCATGTATGCAAGGAGACATGCTTTAGAATGTGATATGATTAACATTGTTGGCTATGGATTTGCCAGCCTAGTTATTACTGAAAAATATTCAAACTAATTATTTTTCGCTTTTAGAAGTTAACTGCCGTTCCAATACTGTGCTTTAAAACGATGTATGGTAGATAAGCATGAGCCAGTGACAAACTTTTTGTACATTTATTACTTTTTTTTAGGATATCACATGACCCATCCATTGGATGAAGGGTCAAGCAAACCAATTACCAGAAGTATCTAAAACACATACTCTATATGAAACTAAAATCTATCTCTGTTAATTAAATTTGAATTTCCTTATAAGAAATTCCTGTTCCAATAGGGCTGCTAGTATGAACTAGAATCTTCATCGTATCTCATTTGTGTTTTTTTAAAATAGTTTTTGTATTTATATTTTTGTGTATACAGGATGGTGCTAAATTCGATACACAAATTCAAAGGAGCAGGAGAAGAGGTCGATGTGGAGTAACTTTCACCAATAAACGTATATCCAAAAGTGAAAAAACAATGCATTTTTAAAAAGTATGTAAGCACGAGTCACAGATCAAACATTTCTGCATCTAATCTGGCAAATACACTACACCAGCAGGATAGGTTTTCGTGGGAGTACCTCAAGAACTGTAGTGTACGAGACACCTATTCAGTTTGAGGCACAGGGCACCTAATGTGCAACGGTATACCTATTAAGTCTGAGGAGAATCTCGTAGCTCAGGTAATACAGCCACTGAGGGCATACATAAGTTATACAATGCCTGAAGTTGGAACGGTCCCCTGTCCTTAAAAACAATTAAAATAAGTTTCCTTACCGACCGGATTGCATCAAACTTTCACACCAACGATGTTTCGCCTCTCATCTTAAGGTTTTATCAAGTTATAAAAATGAAGAAAAGAATTAGAACAAGAAAAAAAAGAAAACCTAAAAACAGGAGAAAAACGTGTTGGTTCTTTTTTACTGTGGAGTGCTGGGTTGTAGTCATTCAAGCCTCTCTCCAGAGAGTCTTTTCTTTTTCTTATTTCCTTTTTGTTATTTTCTTCTTCTTTAATTTGATAACTTGATAAAGCTTCTAGGTGAAAGGTTGTCAGTGTGAGTGATTTCATGCTAACTAGTCAGTAAGGTATTTTACTTGTTTTTATTATTGCATTCATTATACAGTTTATGTCTCAACTTGTATGGACAAATGAAATCTGTATATGAAAAAATAAAAATCTTTCAAAAACAACGTGACTGGAAACCCATAGAACGTGAGTGGAGAGTCTCCTGAATAGCCTTCGATCAAGCGAAAAGATATAAATTCTCTTGTGAATTCCTTCTGGGGAGCTTTGGCAAGTTGGTGATGAAAGCTCTAAGCACTTTAATTTGTTCTGGAATCCAATAATGAAGCGGTGTAGTGTCTGGACATTGAAGCTACTACTATTGAATTTCCACGTTACCATAAGATTAGATTTTCTATTTTAGCTTGATTTAAGATTAGATTTGAGATAGTGTTTCTTAGTTATCGGTTTGACACATCCACTAAAATCTAAAAAACGAAAGAAATAAACAATTGTTTTGAAACGTTTTACCTTTTATGCTAACAACTTGGCAATTTTAATCATTTTATAAAATGCAGGTACAATATCGGTGTCATAGGTGACAAATTCATTGGTTTGTTGGTATAGTTATCACACATTTAATTCTATTCCTTTGCCTTGAACATCATTCGGACACAGCTATTTATTTTAAATTATAAAAAAGAAAACATTAGTATACACTTATTTTGTAATTATTGAATTATTGAAGAACCATATTTACTTCAATTATGTTCGATACGAAACACTGAAGAAAATCTGCAACCTGTAACATATAAAGCTTATACATATGTGTGTACACAATATAAACAATACATAAAGTTCTCGACTTACGCGGTTAATTCGTTTCAGAAGCATCCACGTAAGTCGAACAGTACTCAACTATGATGTATTTTTTATATAAATATTCGTTTCAAAGGATAATTAAAGCTAAACAAGGTCCTTACTATCATTCAATGTTCATCAAACGTTTTTACTTTAGTCTCCATAGTTATATTAATCTTTTTTTACCACTGTGAAAACATATTCTCCTTAGTTTTCACATATTTTAGTGTTTATTTTGAAACCACGTACTGTATGTTTAATCACAACACATGATTTTGCGCTCAAAGGAAAAACACAAAATGGGAGTAACACTACCAGCCGGGACAACTGCGTATCTACGAATCCGCGTAACTCGAATCCGCGTAAGTCGAGAATTTACTGTACATATGTCTACGATATGTATAAAAAGTATAATGTAACTAATATATACACAACATATACAGTACTGGTGCTTATATAATTATAAATACAAATTAATGATGAACATAATTTAACATACATAGTTTATAATGTATAAACTTTAAGCCATTGTACATTGAAAATTCTAAAGTGTTTCAGAAACTCTGTTACAAACATCCAGGGCATGTAGGCTAGGGGAGACCAAAAAAGAACAACTTTTCTCCAATAAAGCTTGAAAAAAATCGCATCACGTAATACAGACGCCCGAAATGCTACTTGCATGCTTGTATGATAAGCTCCACCGTATTACATACATGATGTGTTGGCAAAAAAGCAAATCTTGCAATTCCATCACAATACAGGCAGCATTTCGGGCAACTGTATTACATGACCCGATTTTTTCCGGAACAAAAAACTGGAAAAAAGTTGCTCCTTCCGGACATTTTTACAGGTCCTAAAATAGGTAACAGAAATCCTGAAACACCTGTCGTTTTAACAACAATGTCAAGTTTTTTTTTCTCTTCGCTTAAGTAGGCTAAACACTCATGGGCTGTCTGTGCTCAAAATTTCAGATCTGTAGGTAACCATACCAAAAAAAAATGATCTAAAAAAATCGAACTGTGACAACGCCAAGTAAAGTTAAATAAAAGATTATAAAAAGAGGAAATTGCCTCACTGTTGAAATTAAAAGACGAGTCACTGTACAGGAAAACCTGCAACTAGAGTGAAGTTGATCATATGGATAAATCACAGTAACTCATATGGATTACACTAAATCATATGGGTTATCTACGTCCAATGTATGTACTGGTTTAAAAACATCTTATTCTATTATTTGAAAGTGTGCTATTTAAAAGTGTGTCAGCTGAAAGTGGTAACTAGGAATCGTGCACGAATTAAGTACTTTATACGGTGAAATGCTGTTCATACAACGAATTTATTCTAAGACGATGATTGTGTCTGCACCAATTAAATTCGCTGTATGAGGCTAGACTGTACAGATATCATATAGTAAAATACAAATTAGAAAAAAATTACCTTATTATCGCCAATGTAGCTTTTTTCTTTGCACGTATCACTAACACTAAGGACCTTAGGTCTCATCTTAACAAATACGAAAATTCGTTAGTAACAAAAATGTTATGATAAAGACTGATCATGCAATTAGTCTGCTAATTGTAGTATATTAAGTATAGTGTATAAGCACTATACACTTAAATCAACTCAATAATAATAATAATGAATGTCGAATACCGGTCTGTAGGCAATGACTCGCATATACAATTCAAATCGATCGAAGTGGAAAGTTTTTTGCCCTTCATCAATCTAACACAAAAAAATCAATAAACTATTTCATAATAGTTCACATAAACACTATATCAAAAAAAAAACCATTCAATAAAAGTATAAATAATTACACTAAGCTACAGGATTATATGCTTACAATATTAGCTTGTCTGAAAATACATGTTAAAAGTGTCTGATCCTCCTGCAACGTTATTTAAAAAACAAAATCAAAAATTAATAACGTTTAATTTGTAAATGTAATAACAATTGTATATAAATATATAAAAATACAGTAATATTAAAAAATGACTTACAAAAATCTTCTTAGCATTGAAAGCATTGCAACGCCTCAAATATGTATTCAATACCTAAAAATATTCAGTAAAAATGAAATCGGAATTTTCCCTTTCCTTGTTATCAAACTTATGAAAACAAAATAAACTACGTTGCACAATTAACTGAATACAATAAGCTTGCTTCAACAAAGCATTAAAATAATGAATCTATGGCTTTTAAAAGTCTATTCATTAATCTTCGGAGATATCAGTTAATCAAAGGTCATCATCAAAGTCATAAAGCTGGTACACTAACTATAACAGCTGTTATAGCATATGTTATAGCGTATTGACATATAATATTAGGACTGTTGCAATATTCTATTAACAAACGTAAGATGTTACAATCTATTAGTTTTAATTATAAAAAAATATTAAAAATCAGTAACATGTATCAGGTGACCAAATAATTCACGCGTTCTTTAAGATCACTTCTCTTCAAAACGAAAGTTAAACTTAAACAACAAAGTTTTAGAAATTCAATAAGTACGTGTGTATTACGGTATGTGTGTAAATATGTACATATTTACACATGCTTAACTTGGTTGTAAATTGTACAACCTAGTTAAACATATTAAATACATACTTTAAGAATGATAAAATGAATATACTCTAAAAATATAATCACAATTACATACGTTTAATTCTAAAATTTATTTAACTTTTAAATTTTAATTAAGTTTTTTACCTCGCTCTTGGTCATGTTGTCCGTTCTGAAACATTTAGCCTGTAAGTTAACAAAATATAAATAATAAAAAATACATTTTTTATGAATGAATAAAAATTTTATGAATAAATAAAATATTAAAATAAACTGTTAAAAGTTAATTTCTGTTTAGTTAATTTGTCAGTAAGAAAAAGAAAATTATTTTTAATTTCTTTTATTGTTTTTTAAAATAAACTGTATAATTATAATAAGTGGAGGTAGTCATCACTGTTTGTGAAAAACTTGTATCTAATGACAACATGATTTTTTTCAGTAAATTAAGTTTTCATTGAACAGAATGCTTCAGTTTTTGATAGTTAATGCCATTTTTTATTCTATGTATGATTATACTGTATTGATTATACCCTTACATTACAAATACGATTTCTTATACAGTCTTTGAATCGTACTGTACATTTTTCTTTAATAATGTTGGTTAAACAAAAACATACCATCATTTTAAACAAAATAAATATTATTGAAAAAAATCATAAAATTAATTTATGATTCACTCTGTAGTCAGAATCATTTATAAAATATTATCAAAAATTGAAATATCCTAAAAACTATATATACATACATTTGACACTAATTTACCAAACATTAACATAATGAAATTTTGTTTCTCACATTCAAATTTTATAACACGCTGTACCGTAATAAAAACCTTTATACTATTTAAACACAACTGAATGTAAAAATAAACTATCTTCTTCTAAAAAATAATCAATTCTTACCGAACTCTGCACTTCACAGTAACCCCATCCTAACATCACACAGATTAAAATCCACTTGAAAATCATCTAAAAACAAACATGTTTTCATACAATTGGAGTATAACTCTTACAGCAAGCTTACTACAGAATGAACACTAGTACAATATAATAACTACGTATTTTAAATAATTTCTATTTACGTTGACGGTGTTGTTGATTATTGTCAAGTTTCCTTGTAGTACTTTCCTCTTTCTAACCTCGATGTGAAAGTCCTTCAATACCAATTCGCATATGAAGAAACCCACTGAGCTTCCATCTGTTACCGTATTTATTTTGCGTAGGTTTTAGGTACAATAGATATCCTCATCTTGATAAGGTTTTTATATCCATTAGGAAACCGCTCGCATTTTATTAAGGTTGTTTACGTAATATACATGTACGTGTATTGTTGTTATTAATATGTTCAATTGTAAATCATTTATTCAAGTTTAACATACTGAGAAGTGGATCGGTGCCAGCAGTGAAAGTAAAGTGCGATTATAGTTACTTGTAAAAAAAAAATTTCTTGTAAACTTTAAGTGGGAAAAAATAGCCAAAAACAATTTTAAGCAAAAATTATTTTTGGAGGAAAATATTGTGAAATAAACAAAAAAATACATTATTTTCGAATAAAATTATTTTGGACCAAACAATTGTTATTTCTTTACGTGAGAAAGCATATTCATACTGTAGAATAATATTTTTTTGTACGAATATTTTATACCATAGTTGATACAATTGTCAAATATGAATGTTGTACAGCACAATTTGTTAAAAATCAATATCACCTCCCTAAAAAAACACCATAAAAACACTAAATTATTCCAAATTAATATAAGATGCATTTTACAAATAAAAATTAATCCACATTATATATAATCAAGAAAATCATTTCTACTCCTTAAGTGGGAAACTGTCTAAAGCGGGTTACAATTTTTTCCTACAAATATTTGTACCAAAGTTGATAAAATTTTCAAATTAGTAAGAGGTAATTTGCTATTAAAATAATATAAAATCAAACAACACTCCAAATTATTCCTAATATACAGCACAGGTAAGCCCTATAAGTATACTGTACTTACAACTGAGATACGAATATATCATATAACCAATAATCCGTAATATGACTAAGCAGCAATGTAACAGTTGTACAACTTCTGAAAAATTACTCAGCAACAATTCTAGTTCTAGAAGTTTTTTATTATCTAAAAGTGTAAATTGGATGTCTGATCTAATGGAATACATCTGTTATAGTCATACACCGCTTTTTTCTCTAATGACAGACATCTGTTATATACTGTACATTTATATCCGTTAAAAAGTGTTTTTCTATGAACGCAGGTACCTATTAACATTTAACAGGAACCCAGTACCGTATATAATAAATGAAATAATCGATGTGCTCATTTAAGATATAGTTATCCGTTAAACAAAGTAAAATAACTATGCTAATTAGACACTTTGTTAATTAGAATGCCTATTATCCGTAATTTTTTGCATCATCTCGCGTATTATTATAATTCTGAACCGCAACAAAGAAAAAAGCGAATAAAAAAGGAAAAATCTGAGCCATATAGGTCTACTGTAATTTGTAATGATGACGTATTTTATTAATTGTCACGAGCGCTATGACAACGAACAAATCATAAAATTTTGTGAAACTCAATTTAGTGTCTACCATATACAGTGTGGACCGAAAAAACGGTCACCAATATTCAAAGAGTGATTTCTCATGAACTGCTTAAGTTAAGAAAAAAATAAAACTATTACATGAAAGTACAATTAAATATATTATATTGTTTATCAATGATAAACAGTAAGATGCAATGCTATGGCTTTTATAGGTTGGTCGCGAGAAAAAAAAAAGTACCCTAAAAAAGTTGTAAAATGATTTTACAAGTACCAGAAAATCTCGGTGCATAACTGTTCAAAAGAAAAAATGAGTGTCAAACAAAAAGTGAGAGGGTTAAATTTGTGATACAAATATCATTCGGTTTTTCTGATGCAGATTCACATACCGAGTTCGGAAAAACGTACTGTTGCAACCATACAGCGTGAAGGCTCTCTTCAGACAAAAAGACTGCACAAGTACTTGATTTTACTACTTTTTTAGAGGGTACTTTTTTTTCGCGCGGTCGTTGCGACCAAGCTACGGAAGCAATATCCTAAAATTATATATCATTAAGAAGATATTGAATTGAGCTTTCATGTGGCTGTTGTATATTACGTTTAGCATACGCGGTTCATGAAAAATCAGTATTGAAAATGGATGACAGTTTTTTTTGGCCTATCTGGTACAGTAGTTTATGGTTGAAACTCAGGCATTAATAAGTTTTTCAAATTCACTTTCTGGCCAATTTGAATGTCAAGTAATAAATGAAATATTTTAGAAACTAGCCTTTGAACCCGTTATTGACCAGGTTTATGTCTGTTAATATTGACGGGTCTAAAAGTTGATCCGTTAATATCGATTTCCGGAATCATCGGATAGATGATTGTATTTGTGTTTCCATAACACGGGTATGTAAAACAATAAAATATGGTTTGTTTCTTTAATGGTCGTGTTTTTATGGAAACTGAGATAAATATTGCCGAATTCACCTTTTGTTCAGACATGTCTAGATACAAAACATGATGAATGACATTTTCTCCTTTTTAGGCTAAAAACTGGTTAAATAATTGCTGGATCCTAAAGAGTAACTGCAAAAAATTTGGACCTGATTGGTCTAAGGGACTATGACAAACAAACCACACACATGCACAAACTTTCTTTTTATACAAAGTATATTAGAGAAAAATTGATGAAAATAGTATTTAATCTTGCAACACAAGAGGTTAGCCAATTGTAAAACTTGGACAGGTAAAGTTGGAATCATCACAGCTATAACAAATGTTACACAGTATGTACTGTACTTACGTGATAGAAAACTGATTCAATGTTATTGTTAAAGAAAATTAACGTAATATTAATGTCTCAGTCGCCTATTATAAATAAAAAATGCACGTGTTTACCGTATGTTGCCATTATACACAAAAATATGTAATACAAACAAGAAAATAGTCATGCTACTAATACAGCGAAAAGAATGATGGCTGCTATTAAAATACACCAGTCGTTTGTCATTTTATTAGCATATTTATGAGTTAATATACTTATTTATTTTTCAATTTACTTAAATAGAGAATATTGCCAGAAACGAAGGAAATGATGATAAAAAAATATTAAGTCATTAACAGGAAAAAAATCTGTCACACGTGTTCAGGAACATTGTGTTCCTGCAAAGTGCATGTGTGCATTATCGTATTTTCTTTTACATTCTAAAAATGATAAATAACCTGGTTCCACACATCAAAATACTGTACCAATACCAAATATTGTACTAGATGATCGTGACAAAACCAATGAAACAAAGTTCTTCATCTAAATATAGTTGTGTGATGATAAGATTTAAAATTAATTTTACGTTTATAGCCCATTTCTCAATTTACAAAAAATGTAGAGGAACCCTCTAGAGATGTTCTCCAAAAGATTATACGCTATAAACTCAAGCGGGAAAATATCGTAAACGGGAAACTTTAAGTACATTGTATATTTGAAAAGATTTTACTTGTTAAATAATAATCATCTTGAGTGGGTTCAAAGTCATCAAGTAATGAATAGAAGATATTCATGCAAATTCATGGTACAGAAAGTACCTCAATGCAAATACAGTCATAATTTATGACAACCTTAAAAAACAGATGGATGAAAACTAACCTTAAGCATTTGGATGTTCTAAGATATTTATAAATGGTTTTAAATGCACGTTAAACAAACTAATTTATCTACAGTGTGCAAACTACTGTAAACAAAATAATGGCATATGATGGAAAAAAAAACGAGGACATAAATAAACAATCCATGAAACTAGCAGGAAGAGTTGTCAAATTGATTTAGAGTAAACACCACAAGTACTAGCTTTTCATTACAAGTTTCTTACATAGTCATTTTTACTCTTTTTGCTGGATCACAAACGTTAATAAAAAATGCTATGCTTTAAAGTAGTGAGCATCAATGTCAAAACATATATGTGCAGTAGATCTTTTGTAAAGGAAACCTCAGATATATTTTATAAAAAATTTTTTTTTCAGATTACTGGTACTTTAGTGCACTTGTTACAAACGTAGAGTGCGCATTCTTTTAATTTATATATTATTTAGTCATTCAGTTTTGTTGAATTAAATTTTTAGATCACAAACTAATAATATTCTAGCCATCTTAGTATGCTGAACTACAATGCTATTGTAAGATAATAGATTTCTACATAGATTTAAAGGTGCTGAATTGTGCACTTTCTCATGATTTTACTCCTATCCGAAATTTGGAATTTCCATATTTAAGTAATGCTTCTAGCATTTCTAACTTAGAAAGGTCTTATGAACACATTCACCTCAACAATTCATATTAATAACAAAATAAACTCTAGCATAGTTACAAACATTAACCAAGCAATCGTTTCTAAAATCTTTTATGCAATCAATCTACTGGATAATACAAAACAGCTATGACAAGGTAATCAAAACATTTACGCTTATGTCTTTTCAAAACGAAAATTCAGAATCAATCTAATCAGCTTAGTGTACAACCACATTTTTCCAAGACATAAATTATTCAGTGGTTTGGTTCGTATACAATGTAGCTGCAACGAAAGATTAACATGCTGTCGAAGTTGATCAGAAGATTAATAATATAACACATGCAGAGTGAACGATGACAACATCAAAATAAAAAAAACCTGACGTTTTCGTCACATTTGTTTCATATTAGTTTCAGAGGTTCGAACAAGATAGGTTGCTACTTTTTATATGATAAATACAAAAAAAAAAGATGTTGTTTATTCTTGTACTAAGTGTGTTAGTTACTGAAGTTGAAAGTGTCACGAGTATCTATGCTAATGGACGTTACAGAAAAGGATATATCTCCAAAGCAGAAGTGATAGCTACATTTAAACCGTATTCTGTTATACAATGTGTTGCTTCATGCCATCAACTGTAAGCAATTTTATTTTCTTTGAAATCCGTAATTATAATGATAACTTTTTTATGAGAAATGAAAAGTTGTTAAATTTTCTATTTGGCAGTGGTTGTAAAGGAATCAACTTCTCAAAAACAAATTGTACTTTATTAGCAAAACCTTTATCTAAGGAGGAAATGTTAGAAGAGAATGCTGAATTCACCTATTATGACGTGGATGAAAAACCCGAAATTCTAGTAAATACTTTGAATTAATAATCGTTTAAAATGTACCTTGTTTTATAATAATCGGTCATAGTTTTATTTCATTTAATTCCAAACCCTTACACAATGAGAAAAAATTGTAACACTAACAATGTCAGCCAAATCCTAAACTTTAGAAAAGTTTCAAAAAATTAATCTGTCGTAAAATTAAAATTAACATATCATGATATACTATTATATTATATAAAATTACTTAAAATGACTTACAGTAAAAAAAAAACTACATTGCTAATACGTACGTATAGTGAAACTTCTCTAAAGGACTACCTCCCAAACGGGCCACTTCGCCTGGAATGGATTTTTAATGTTATTGAAGGTTTCCCCTATTCAGGGACCACCTCTCTAGAGGACCACTTTTTCATGGAACCGTGGGTGGCCCGTTTAGAAACGTTTCACTGTATAAGCTGATTATATTTTGAAAAATAAAGATTAAAGTGCAAAAAAAAAAACCCCAAAAAAAACAACTACTTACTGTAAAAGAAAATCGGGCTCCTTTAAAAAAAAAAACCCTGTATTTAATTTAAAAACTTTTCAAGTTTTGAAAAGCGCATAAGTACATTTTCGACATACAGCTAAAAATGCTAAAAATTAATTTAACTAGATAAAACTTGATGCTGGTGAACATCAAAGGATAGTGCCGAAGTTTTAATCTTCGATTTGTGTGAAACATATCCTAAATTTTATTTGAGCTATGCATCTAATCATACACAACTGCAAACATAATTTTTTAAAAGTTTATAATAAATACAAATTAAATCTACCTGAACAAATAAATGGATGCAAACAATAACTGTTTAAATAATTTTAGAAAGTTAACCAACTAGAAGGATGCAAAGCTGAAAAGTGGCAGAATGAGAAATCTGGATGTTTGCCTGAATGTCGTAAGTAAATGCTGACGTGTTTTATCCTTATGTTTACGTGTCCTCCTTATCATACTAACGTGTTGATTATACAAATTTAAAAAGGTATAATCACACTACGGGTGTGTTTACAGCACAAGAAAAACTAAAGAAATGCGAGAGTAGTTACAATTACTACGCAACAATTCAAACAAATGGTGTAACAAGAGCAAATTTGAGTCTTAATATTTCAGAATTTATATTAAGGACAAATAACCTAAGCAACCTTGCCAAATCCAACCAATCGTAAATTACATTACAAAAATCGCATGCTAAATTTTGTAAAAATTAGTTGCTGTTTCCAATTCATGCGGGCACAAACAGGAAAACAAAAATAAAAAAAATACTTTTGCGACTAGATTTACAATTTCATTATTATCAACTATAATGACAAAAAATTCATTTTTTATACAACCTCTCATTGTTTTTTCGGATGAATCCGTTTTACACGCAACAATATAAAACGAACATGTGGTTCAGAGTATCAGCAGCTACAACTACCTGAAAAACAAAATCAATTTCCACGTGCCAATAGCTTCGAATTAACACAACATTGATTCGTCATATTTTGATAAATTCAATTGATATGCAAGACTGTGCACCAAATTTGAAGTCCCTACAAAACATACAACCTGGTTAAATAGAACATCTGCGATTTGAAACATGAAAACTTTTTGAAAACCGTTTAAGACGCCAGACCAAGTTAAATAAAAGCTTGTAATAAAAACTTTAAATAAAATGTATGATAAACTTAATCCACATTGAGAATCTTCTAAAGCTTTTTAACAGTAGCATCGACTCCATGGGTGCCCTGGGTGGGCTCTGGCACCTATAGAAACAAAGTCAGTAACCTTCCAAATGTTATCCGTTTCGTTTGGGAGTCCACTAGACTGCATCGCATTGTTTAATCATCCATATAGTGTACTACCATAAAGTTAATTTAGTTTTTTAAAGTAAACACTTTAGCTTTTCTGTGTAATACAAATTGTAGTGCCTTCCTGCCGAACACAAGACATTGCTACAGCTTTTGAAGGCTGTCCAACATAATATAGCGAATCGCTACACTTAAAGTAGGTTTTCTAGCATAACAGCGCTCATTGCTATTACTCTCGCAGGCTGTCCAACACAACATAGTGCAATGCACAGCTTTGGCAGGCTTTCTAGCATAACACAGCGTATCGCTACAGCTTTGGCACGCTTTTCAGCATAACAGAGCGCATTAGTATCAGTCAGGTATCGATGTAAGTTTAAGCTGGGCTAACGAAAAATGTTTTTGTGGTTATAACTAACTGCAGGGATTTATGAAAAATAATAAATTTCTGCTGAAATAGTGCATAAGCATTCTGAACAGTCATTTTGATGTCACCTCCTCTGTTGATTTTGTGTCACATGGTGCAGTGTACACCCCACCCCTCTAGGGTGCCACTAAATAGATTGGATAAGATTATCCAATCTATTTAGTGAATAAGATTAAGTGGGTTTATCTATTGGATAAGATTATCCAATCTTACAGTGTGTTGTACTTAGCTTTGGTTATTTCTCAAACAAAACATTCGATTACATTGCTTTTTTCACATTTGACCAATTTTGTTGGTCAAATGTGTTCAGTTACGTGGGGACTTAACTTATATGGATTTAAAAAAGTCGGCGCTGATGCTTTCAAGTAATGAGACTTTTTGGTCAATACTCCTTGGTATGTTTAAATAAAATTCATAATAAACTTGCAATTACCAGAGCAAATGATTACTATTGTATCTGTACCACCATAAATAACATATATGGTATACACTGTAGGCTATATTAGTTTTTTCTTTCAATGATTCTATAGTAATTAGTTTGTTTTTTAATGCAGAACGCTGAGTGACATAGGTTATAAAAAAATATGACATTAATGATTGTTAAAACAATCACAAAAAATTCTAACAGAAAAAAACTAATCAATATCTTAGTGGAACGTTCACACACAGGTTGTCAAAATGAAAGCGTGTAGCAACCAAAACAATGGTATCCCGATTCTATTTACAACCTATTACTGAATAATTCAGGTTGGCAAACATTTTACAAAGTGAAAAAAAATTATGGGTTCTGTTTATGCTTCTGAGATGACAAAATCTTTCATAGATCATGTATTAACCACATAATGAAGTTACAGCAGTGTTTTCCAAAGTGCGAGTCGCAACCCACTTCATGTCGCAAGCCCATTTTTAGTAGGTCGCAAAAAATATTAAAATTTTAATTTACCCACTTAAAGTAAACATAAAAAATTTAAGTCAAAATTAGATATTGTTATTACACTGCATTAGTTCGATCAGTTGTAGTGAGATATGACAAATAAATAACCAATTTACCACACTTATTAGGTAACTTGGGTAAATTACCACCCTCTCTTTCACCACATAAATCAGGTAGATTCCCATGTTTGTAATTTTACAAAAGTGAGTCGTGGTTTATAAAAGTTTGGGAACCCCTGAGTTACAGTACATTCTCTTAATACGTTTTAATGCCATACTAGTTATTTTGTTTATCTAGGAAACACTTATACTGTAGTTGATTTGTATTCACCTGTATAATATAATTAGATTCAATGCAATATGTGAAAATATTTGTTTGTTTTTGTTTTACGTGATTGAACTGATTTGTTATGAGCTGGATCTGATACAACTTCTGCAGTCAGTCTACAAATTATGCAACTGGACAAATTCTGTTAGTTAGAGCGATTATCTCGTGTAAATCTGTCCAATAAAAGAATCACATATTAAAAAAATTCATGACTAAAAAGTAGAGGTGAGCTACATTGAATGAATTACTAATATTGGGTTGGCTTAAGATGATGCTGGAAGAAAAGAGGTAGAACCTATGAGGGCTCCTGAAGTAATACAATGTAAATCTGAATGGTCTGTACAAACTTTGGGAATATGTTCCAGACCAAACAAGCAGAAAACGTTTGTTTTTAGAGTTACGACAGTTGTAAATTTGTTTGCAATAAGAAATAACAAGCAAGGCAATTTGACTAGGGAAACTAAAAGTTTGGGAAACTTAAAGTTTCCCAAAGTTCTTACAGACCATTCAAATTCACCTTGTATGCTAATTTAAGACAATAATTATTAACCAAAGCCTAAATCAAATCCAAAGAAATTATTTAAAACAATTGACCGGGAAATGCAGACAAAAGTAGTAAAATAACTAGCCATGAGCTGGTAAGGCAAGTGACCCAGCCAAACCTTATACATTTTTTCAATACATTGCTTAAATTTAAATTTTCATGAACCAGAGTAGTCTGTATGTGCTGGACATGGTACAAAACAGTTTTAAAAATCGAAGTTAATTTTTTAATTTTTGATTAAACTGTTAAATGAATCACTTAAATATTTAGAAAAATAATAATGATGATATATCATATTTTATGTCAGTTTGCAGAACAGATGGAGCAGCGGGAAGAGCAGCTGGCCTTGAATGTGTTTTTCCGTTCATTTATGACAACCATACTTTCACAGCCTGCACAGAAAAAGATTATGAGGGTAAACCTTGGTGTTCTACGCAGGTGGCACCAGATGGACAGCATCAGGGAAAAGAATGGGGGACTTGCAATGCTAATTGTCCTCGTGAAGAAATTTAATACCGCTAAATCCACTGACATATTTATGGGGTTAGTTAATAAGTTCAAACTCCTCTCAAAAAATGTTTTAGTTCATTGATGTGTTTAATGCTGTTTGGATGTTTTCGTGGGAAAACGTGGTAAAACTGGCTAAATTGTGTATTTTGGGTCAGTGAACAGTGAAATAAATAACAGTAAAATAACGTATGATTCTTGATAATATTTTTTGTCCCATATGATTTTCTTTGGCTGCCTCAAGAATAAAGTGTATGCCAATATTGTATGTCAGACCATAGAGACCGACCAGCATGGCTTAGCTGCATTATCTTCTAAAATTCTGGGTAACTAAATGAAAGATTCCATGAAAAGTGCACATTTTTTTGAGAATTTAAGCAGAGTGGTCATTCAGCTGATGTTACTTTTCACATATGATGTAAAAACTGTCCAACAATCATACTTTCTTTCATCATTTAAACAGTTAATTTATTACGTTTAATCCTCAAGTTAGAGAAAACAAATGGTTAGGGTTATTTTTCACCACTCAATACTATACCATAAGCCATCTACCAAATGAATTTCAACATCTTATGTCATGTTCTCTTTGATGTTCATTTTTTCTGTACAGTGGTGTATACAGTATATACAGGATGTCCATAAATGATTGGGTAAAAAATAAATAGCTATAATTCCAGAATGGACAAACTTGCATTCGTGAAACAAACACCATGAAATGAAGAATCACCAGTTTTTTCCAACAAATGTTGCGCATGCGAGCCTCCAGCTACATTGCAGATGTTGAGCCTATATTCAGATCTCAACCACATAAGAAACCACATTGGTGTATCAATAGTTAGAATTGCGTTCGTTATTCTCTCTTTTAGTTCAGTGAGGGTCTCAGGCACAGGTGACACAAAGGACTTGGTCCATATAAAATTCCAAGCAGGTCTGAAGATCTTGGGTGCCATGAGATGGGCAATTCTCTCATTATCTAATCTCCAGGCTAGGCGGTGTTGCTTCCACCCTGCTCCAAAATTTATTCAAGTAAAAATTTCCAACATTTTTTCCCAGGGTACAAATTTTCTCTCAGCAATCCTGCACCCAAACCCTCCTAACACTTCAAAAGATTCTGCACCTCTTGGTGTTGTTTCATGCTTGTAGGTTTACCCATTCTGGAATTACACATATTTCTTTTGTACCAATCATTTATAGATTATACTGTATAGCTACAACTCACCACAATACAAACATTTGTTGTCACTGCTTATTAATTCGTACTTTATAAAAGAACTAGAAGTACATCTTGTAGTTGGTACGGTAACCATGGAAATTCTAGAACTAAACCCGTGTTCAATCTTAGGCTTATTTCTAGTACAGTATAATATAATCACTCAGATATGTGCATGTGGGTCCAGAACGTTTTTTGATTACACTTACATTGTTTTGGTGACCTCCAATGATCCAGGAGCTCTTCATCATAACGATATGTGTCCATTTAAATGATAATAATGAACTGTGTGATAGAAGAGCTGCTATAGAAGAGCTCACTTTATATAGGAAATACAATAACAATGTGAGAGTAAACAAAACCAGTAACTGATAGGACGCTGTAATACTTTTACACAAATTGTAGAAGAATGTTGCAAAGCAACATGAGACTATACAGGAGGTTTAATTTTAGACTGCACGTAGTTACCATACCTAACATAGGGTTTATAAGTTAATTGGTAACTTGTTAAATGTTAACATATTAATGTATGCTTTTGTAGATTTATGAGATACTGTAGAATTATGCAACTCAACAAGTTTGTAAAAATGTAATGTGTTTGAATAAAAATCAAGTACTTGCAGAACTTCTTTCTAGTATGAAATGATTGTTCCTAAATATATATGCACTGTGATATAATACTTGTTTTGATTTTAAAATGTTAAAGTTACTGCTAGTTGAGCAAGTGTATGCTGTGCTGTTTGAAAACCAAACTGGAATGTACAACTGTATAAAAAAACTTAGCAGGAAATGCAATTGTCTTGGCTTTACCATAGCTGTAGTTATCAATTATTTTTCAGAAAGGAAAAAACACACTTATAAAATAAGACTGAACAAAAAAAAAGAAACCTAGTGAGTCTAATTAGCACTCTCATGGTTATGTTGAAAACATCTTAGCTGTTCATTGAGACATTTTCTGGTCCCATATGTGATGACCTTACAAAGAATGTTTTCTTTCCCACTTAAGCGACGTGCGCGCCAAGTTTGTGGGCACTTCGACCTGACCAGTTATGTTATCTCTCCGACGCATGCGCCCCAGCTTTGCGATGTCGTGTTTTCGTTTGCTTTTATACTCCAGCCTAATTCTGTTTTTTCGGGGGGGGGGCGTGCTCAGATGTTTTCAACATAAACAAATCAAAATGCAAACTATTCATAACTGTTCTTATCTAACCAGCCAAATAAACCTTTCAATTCTTCATAAGGTAAACCCTCAGATTTCTGGAAAAGGCCAAAGTCTAGGAGAAGGGAAACCCCAGGTCTCAGGGGTCTCTTTCACCTGTCAATGAATATTTATTATCAGAATTGCAGAAGTTGATGGACTAAAATTGATATTTCTCTTCAAAATGTGCTATTGGAAATTTCGACATTTTTGTCCTCAACAAGACATGGTTGATACCTACCATTATATCCACCAATCTTCATAATACGATACACATTACTCTATTTACCACTTTGAAAGGACTGGTCATTCGAGGGGTGAAGGAGTTGTCTTTGCATCAAATGCGCAAGATAAGTGTCAAGCAGCATTACAATGGTCTTGACATCATTGAAAATGTGTGGTGTAGGATGGTTTGGCAGATGGTAGTTTACTGTGGCTGCCCATATTTCCTACTTTTTTATTCAATGAATAATGTTTGCAAAAGAAACTTTTACCTTCAAGATATAATTTATTTCTCTGACCTTGGTATAATACTGGGTGGTTTTAATGCTGACAACTTCAATGACTTCTAGTCTAAGCTCAGGTCTCAGCCAAATCAGACCCTAGAAAGGACCTGATGTATACTTGTCTGTTTGATCAATTCAACACTAATTTAAACTTTCTGGGTCCATTCTTAACTTGGTTCTTAGCAACCTGCAGCCTCAGGTTATTACTGCTTCTTTTCCTTTGGTAACAAAGAACAACTACCACCCAACGCTCATGATCAGTGTTTCAAAACTTGAACTGATAAATAATAGTGTCTTTTGTTCTGAAAAATTTGTGATGTTGACTACCGTAAATCATTTAGGAAAGCTAACTCCTTAGACTGGAATGACCTTCTCTCTTGCACTGACCCTAAAACAGCAGCTAACCTTGTTTACTTTAGTTACATCATCTTTTTGGCTCAACATATTCAGATATTAGCTTAGTCTAGAATGGTTGATACCCCCCCCCCCCCTATTCTATTCAAAACCGCCTTATCAATTACAAAAATAGGCTTCACCATAGATTGAGTTATGAATGTTATTAAAACTTTGAAAAATAGTACAAATGTGTCCAGGTCATCAACAAGAAACTGTTAAAACAATCACCAGGCATACATTTGCAAGCTTGAGAAAGGTATGATTGCTAACCCAAAAGAATTTCAAGACCCCCCCCCCCTTAATTCCATGTTTTTGCTCGAAATATCAAAAATCACATTGTAACTGTGTTCTTGATAAATGAATTTCGCTCTACAGTATATACCACAATAGATCCTGGGCTAAAAAAAAAGTTTTTCTTGTACAATAAACCTATTAAAAAAACCCACCCTATATGGGTTACTATTCAATTCAAACAAACAGGAATGACAAGCATGTCACGCATTACAAGTATGCGTGACTATAAAAAGTATTAATTGGTGACTAATGATTGAGCTAGAACATTCTTGAGCATTTCTTTCAAAAGCTTCAAAAATCAATATCATCAGCTTGGTGCACAACACCCTTCTCAGATCAAAATATTATTTGCGTTTTTTCTACGAAATGTTGCCACAATGCAAGCAAAGAAATCTGTCGAAGCTAATCAAAAATTAACACATTAAATTATTAGCAACAAATGTTAGTACTGCAAACAATAACAGAATATAAACACTGAAAATCAGTTCATATTAACTGTTAAATATTGTTGCTTCAATTGAACAAAGTTAGTTAGTGCTGCACATCATGATGAACAACACAATGTTCAGTCTTGTACTGTGTTTGAGCATGCTGATTACTGAAGTTGAAAATTCTAGCTACTTTTACGCTAATGGTCACTACAGAAAAGGTTTTATTTCGAATGGAGAAGTGATGGCTACATTTGAAATGCATTCTCTTATAAATTGTGTTGGTGAATGTAAACTTCGGTAAGTATTTTGTGTTTTCCTTTGAAATCCATGTTTGTAAGGTAGCAAAAAACTAAAAACACGAAAACGTAATTTTTCAGTGGTTGTAAAGGAATTAATTTCTCAAAAAACAACTGTACGCTGTTGGCCAAACCGTTATGTAACGAGCAAATGTTAGAAGAGAATGCTGACTTCACATATTATGATGTGGATGCAAATCCTGGAATTCTAGTAAATATTTTATTGGTTTAAAATGTTTAGTTATGTTTAATTATTTAGCACAGGTTTGAAACTTTATCTTTTTATAAAATACTAGTAAATAGTCCGTCAAAAATGACAAGAAAGTTATTACTGTCATATTGCTCATGTTGTTTGTCATATCTCATATTGCTGTCGCAATATTCGTTACAGTTATTTATTCATTCAACTCAATATTCGTTGCAGTTAGAGTATAGAGTATTTATCTTTTATTTCGTTTCGTTTTGTCGGTTGTTTCTATAGAAACATAACTGGTGAGGAGGAGGAGGAGAAGGCAGATTTTGCATTTTATAACAATTAGATGATGTTTTGCTTGGTTTTAGAGACTGATTATGGTACTGCCTCGGTTAACGATGGTTTAATTGGATAAATATTGTTGAATGTTAAAAACTTATCGTTAATCGAATAGATCAATACAGTACTGATATACATGTTTTAGTTGAAATTCGGGTACTTTCCGGTTATAGGCAGACCCAGTCTGATGTTGCTATTTGCTTGTACTTAATTATGGGTTTATTGTGCAGGTAGGTTAGGAAAAACAAAGAAACGTATTAAACGTATGATATTGTTTTGAACCTAACCTGCACAATAAACCCATAATTATGTACAAGCAAATAGCAACATCAATCTGGGCCTGGCTATAGCCGGAAAGTACCAAAATTTATTCCATATCGTTAGTGGAATCACCGTAAACCGAACCACAATGAATTTTTCACTGTTTTTATGTTTAAAATATCATTATCCTATAGGGCCTACACTAAAACTTCATAAACATGATACGGCACCTTAAATTTTCGAATTGTACGGTTTACATGATTGTAAATGTCACCAAAATGTCGTTTAAGTTTGATCATTTTTCTTTTTTTTTTCATTATAAACATCTCAAAGATGGGTTTTATTATTCTTATATTAGTTCCTTTTTAACGTCACAAAAAATGTCATTTATGAATCATTAACGATGTCACTTATTTTGTCCACTTTCAAAACAAGTATAAAAACCGGATATAGGATATGTTTTATTCGAACAATTAAGAAAAATACGACTCCATCGTTTCCGGTTTTTATGTCGTGGAAGTCGTTTCCAAAACGTTGGTGACATTTATAGGTACAATGCGACATTACTTCCACTTGGCTAAACGATGGTTACTTGAAATAAAACGAAGCGAAAAATGACCCAAAATGTCGTCTGCGGTTTTTATTATATGAACCTATTGGTTGTTTACGACTGCAAAAAAATAGTATAATTTTTAAAGAATACTGAGTTGTATCTTGAAACTGGGTACAATACGTGAAGTAAGTCTATATTTATAAGGTACTTTGTTTAACGATATGTAACCATAACCATGTATGGTTACAATATGTAACCATACATCAAAAAATGCATACTTGACTGAGATACAATATGTATCTTAATTGTTATAAAATGCTAAATCTGCCTCCTCTTCCTCCTGCTCCTCCTCCTCACCAGCTATGTTTCTATAACATAACAACAATCTAACAAACTATAACAATCTGGCAATCTTTCTATAACAATTTGGCAATTGTTTCTTCCAGCAAGGTTGTTCCTATAGAAACAACGTTGCTTCCAGTAAAGAATTTTTTTACAAGCGCGTCCTTCCTCACCAGCGCCACCGTGTGTGAAAATTCTGAAATAAAAAACAGATACTCCAACTGTAGCGAATATTGCGCAGGAATATGAGCTAAATGAATTCCCGTAATTTTTGACGGGCTATTTACTAGTTTTGTTTATAACGTTGAATAAAATATAAGGTGTCGTCCCATTTTTCCTTCCATACTGTTATTCTAAGTCGCTATGTTGATTGTTAATTAGTGCTTTCTTGTGAACAAGTTTGTTAACAAATTACACACCTTGGAATAGAAAAAGTTTTTAGTTTGTAACGTTGAATCTGTTAGAAATATGCTTTTGTTCCCGTTCCCCGCCATATTACTCAAATTCGGTACATTAGCTGTTTCTACGTGTCTTTGGATTACTTTTAGCAACAATTCACAAATTCTGTTGGGATAGGCTTACTTATTTATACTCTTTATATTAGCTTCACTTGTGAGTGAGTGAGTGAGTGAGTGAGTTGTGAGTTTCTACATAAAAAAACAAGACGACTCAATGGATTAATGCGGTGTCTATGGATTCGTCTTAGTCTATCGAGTGACACTGTTTATATGGCGTCAATTAAAACCAATCTGGCAGACGCTTTATGGCATATATCCATTAATTTTGTAGACTTTCTTACAGGCTAAAGACTCGATAGATTTTGATGAATTAAGTGTTCATAGATCCATCTTAGTCTCACGAGTGTCACTATTTATATGCTGTTAATTAAAAACCAATATGGCGGACGCTATATGCCAATATATAAAAAGTATGCTTAAAATACTCTTATTAAATAAAAAAATAAAAAGCATTTTTAATATTCTTTTTATATCAATAACGTTGACTAGAGAGAGAAACACGAACAGGGTCACGTCCTAGTTTTGCGCCATTTTGTTCAACATATTCAATTAAAATAGTTTGATTATATAGTTGTTTTGTTGTTATTTTTACTTAAATTACAAACGTTGTTTTGAAGTAACCTGTATATACGAATCAAGTTACCATTTTTCTTGGATAATTCTAAAAAAAATAAAAAAATCCGGAAAAATGTTTTGCGGAAAAACGTGGCACCAAATCCGTAAAATTGGATTTCTTCCGCTTTCGTCGTCCATCAGAGTGTTGAGAGTTTTATATGGAGTACACAGCTGAATAAAACGGGGATGGGGGGGATGACTAAAGTGTCTCTCTGTATGTGTGGGGAGGGGGATAAAGTTGAGGAAAAGGGGGAGGGGGTTGTAGGGGATAAGGAACGAATTGTGGGAAGTTTTGGCAAAGCACAAAGTGGAGTGCCGTTGGGGGATAGCGTGCGCTTGACGGATTATTAAATTGGCGCGCGCCGTTTTCGATTCAATTTAACCCCGTATAAACGGGGGAATCAGCGCACCGGAAGTTGTCGCCTCGTCTTGGAAGATTTCCGCCCCAGGGTTTGTTGGGTCGTCTTCCGCCCGCGCGCAAGGGTGACGACTTGTAAATGACACCACCATCTTATTCACTAGTTTTGTTTATTTTTATTTTTATTATTATTTTTTTTTAGTTTGTTGACTTGTGATCCTAATTCGTGAGACCGAGTTTCCTGAAAACGTAGGTGTCGCTAGTTGAATTGGTGATGGGGGTTGACGCGAAGTTAAAGTCGGTGCAAAGGTCAAAGCTTGAGTTTTGTTTTCTTATTTCTTAAGTAAATAGTCAGTCAACGTTTGTAAAAAAGTATACAAACATGATTTTGAGATTTCTACAGTCCTATTCACTTTCTTTTTTATACATTACGTATATGGATACCATTTTTATCTTTCTTTTAGGTCATTACATGTAAAAACGGACATTATTTCTTATAGATAGATTGAATTGAACTCAAAAGTCGAATAACTTGAAAGTTGAACTTTATCCTGGAACGGATTGTGTTTGAAGTTTGAGAGTTCACTGTAGCTATCAAAGCAATTTTTATTTTAAACAATGATAAAACTATTAAATTTATGCTCAAATTATCAGTTTTTATTATTAAAAGCATGCTTCTTGGTCGCTACATGGCTCATTGTCTACAACCATCTTTTCTTCATATATCTATA
>JAQIWH010002551.1:0-23965 GCA_034695005.1 Cryptops parisi | reverse complement strand
ATATACACAAACACACACACACTGTATATACATTTACAGTAATTTTATTATTTTTTTTAGGAGAGATCCCTTTTAATAAGATTAGTGAACTGTTTTCATTTCGACTCTTAAGTACGATGTGTCGTGATGTAAAAAAATACAAAAAACTGGAATCGTTAGGGAGGTTAGTTTCTTTAACATTTCTTATCGTCTGTGTGATTTTATTCTATTAACACGGTTAAAGCGTGTAATTAAAACTTAAACTTAAAACCTTGTTTGTTTTTTTTTAGGTTTTCTGAATTAAATAAAATTAAGTGTTGAATACTATTTTTTTAATTTGCTGAACTGAATTTTTTTGTTTCACCCTCAGTGTGTCGTTTTGGATTTTTCTTTCAAAGGTGGACGATAACAACCTTTGGATGAAGTGCTATTTTTAATTTTCCTTAGTTTGAAAAAAAAACAAATTTTTTTTTCACTGTATTGTGAAACCTCATATATAGAAAGTGGGTGTCGTGTGGCGTTAATTGAGTTTTCGGGAAGCGAATAAATTTGGCTCGTTATCTGATGCAAAAGGTCTAGAGAATTAAGTGATTGCAAAGTTGGTAGTTGGAATGGAAAAGAAAAACTAAAGGCTCGTTCACACTGAAACGCAATGCAATTTCTATTATTAAATTTTGGAATGACTTCGGTAAATTGTCTTAATGACATTATTTTTTTGTGTTAATTACAATACCAACTTAGTATATAGGCCGATATCGAATAAAGGTAGAATAAGTTTTACGTACATGTATATTATCAAGACATCGCGTTTGTTTGTTTGTTTCTTATAAAAATATTCAATAAACGTCATACAAAGTAGTTTAACATTTCATATTAAAACTGATGTTCCATGAACGGTTTTAGGCTAAAAACAATTTAATAGTTATAAGTATTTTACTTGTATCTTTATTTTAAAAACCGGAATATTGGTTATTAAAAAGCACGTTTGTTTGCTTGTTTCCTATACAAACGTTCAATAAACATCAAACAGAGAAGTTTAAAATGTAATATGAAAGCTGATGTTCTATGAAAGGTTTTAGGCTTAAAAAAAATCCATTATCTGTAAGTATTTTTCTTGTATCTTTTTTAAAACCGGAAATGTGCCTGTATTGTCAACGATACATGAAGACGCCATTACGACGAAGTAGTATTATCATTAAGTAGTAATGGGGGGTATTCTAATAGTGCATTAGGTTTGAAGAAAATCCACGAGCTGGTAAAAGATAAATGAGGCATAAATCACGTGATCACATCGCCATTAAAGCTGTTTAACACCGTCGCAGGAACGAAAAACGATGCGGTTTTTTTTTCCCACTCTTTTCCGTTTCTATTTTTTTTTCTCTCACTCAATTCACTTCCTATCGTCATTTGGCTCGTAAAACACTCATTTTTAATTCTCGTCTATCTAGAAAAAGAAGTGATTAATTCCCTCGTGCTGGGTGCGTGAAAGTTATCCGTGGGAAGTGTATCATACACCTCATTTAAAACTCGAGAGAGAAAGAGAGACGATTAAGATATAGGATAAGTCGGCCATCTTTTTTTTTATCTGGTTTTTTTTTTTTTTGGTAACGCACACCAACCTATAATCGATCGATCGATTATTTGAGCGGAAACGTTAATTCCTTTTCTGAACTGAAGGGAGAAGAACTGAAGGTTAATACCGTTTAAAGTGAGAAATTCGTTAAAGTGAGAGAAGCGAAATTAACATGCGAAATAACAAATTAAAGTACGAAAACTATATTTAGTTATTTAACCATTTAACCATTTGCATCTTAAAGAGATGATCAACATTACATATAGTATACATACACTAATTAATGAATAGACCTAGATACAAAAAGTTATCTATTTATATGCGAGTTACATTAATATACGACTACTTGTTAATAGACCTGTGTAAAACAGCGCTTATACAAGTATTGTATTTACTACAGCTTTTTAAGAATTTTCCTGTTGTGCACAGCGATAGCTACGACTATACCGACTATACAGGGTGATCTTAAAAGGTCTAGTTAAATTTTAATCGCAGACGCATCAAAACGAAGCAAAAAAACGCATACTAATTTGCATGCTTACAGTGATTAAACTCCACCCTGTGTTATCTTAGAAGAGAAGCATTTTCGGACCCATGTTTATAATGAGTTGTTTGCTTTTTTGTAGCATTTGTGGATAGAATTTGACTAAACTCATTTGGAACACTTTGAATACAGCATAAGACAGCACATAACTAAACATTATTTTGGCTTTCCAACATAACACATTGCCGTACCTACAAGTTTTTTATAGCTTTCTTACACCGACACTGCATAACACTACCCAACACAGCATTGCTACAGAGTTTTAAAGCTTTTCAGGTGTTGCATTATATACAGTGCTGTATCTATCATAGGTAGCGTATCTAATACAATTTTTCTGGGAAGATGAGGTGTCCATAGAAGTTAAGGAATGTCGGAATAGTTTATGACAAGGAACCCCATTAAATAGACAATGTTTTAAAGTGATGAAATATGGGACAAAAGAAGGGGGTTGATGGAAAGGGAAAGAGGAAGCGAGTTAATCGTGTTAAAAGGGTGGTGGGAGGCAGGACACCGCTTGGAAGATCAAATGATCGAAGGTCTTGAGAAGGTTGACCCTTTCCCTTAATTTGGTTATGATGGGTGAATCAAGTTTGGCTCGACCAACGAGGCCTTCCATCACTCCCCTGGTCCTACTGGTGATGTGATATGCGGTCTAGTAGATGATACACATTCACTAAACGCAATTACATTGTAAAAGTGGACAGAAAAATGAAACAAAATTGTCAAGAGCGTTGCACTCAACGTGATGGAAAGTGTTGCAGAGGAGTTTCAAGCAGCAAAAATGACACTACGATAACCTAATGGAAACGTTAAGTTACTATTAATTTAATTTTAAATATATTTTGTAAACTAATTTTTGTTTCTGGTTAATCGAGTTTAACAAGTAGGAAAGGTTAAATTGCTTTTTGTACTCTTCAAATTAGCTTCACTTGTGAGTTTGTGAGTGAGTCAGTTGAGAATTGAGCGTATACTGCTATCTACAGTCTTTTATGAGAATATACTGTATAGGCTAATATACCAAAATGCGCATAAAACGAGAACCGCGTAAGTCCTCAATTAAAAATTACATAAGATCGATGTAAAAAAAAATCTATATAAATAAATAAATCAAAAATTAAAAATGAAAAATTACTCAAAAACTCGCATATATCAAACATGGAAATTACTCAAGGATCACAAATTTAATTTCGCATAAATTTAAATTCGGTTTAATCAATATTCGCATAAATCGAAACATGCAGAAATCAAAAAATGGAATTACTCAAAACACGCATAAGTTGAATATCGAATTTCTCAGAAATTGCGTAAGTTTTAATTAGCATAAATCGAATTTTGCATAAATCGAAATATGCAGAAATCAAAATAAATTTTTTCGCATTATGTATGGACTGTACATACTGTATATGACAGTAAGTTAAATGAAGAGTTTGCTTAAAAAGAATTTTTAACGTACTTGTTTAAAAATAATTTTCAGCTACTTTAGACTTGATATTGAGGTCCATAATCACCTGTTTAAAGTTGTAAAAGATTAAAGTACAGAGTATAGACTATTTCGAACCGAGTCCCATACGTAAGTATAGTTAATCTTATTTAAGCTCACCTAACTATAATGTAATTACTAATTGTTCTACATCCAATTATCATGTCCATTTGTCTCTAATTAGAGATTATAGACCAAATTTGGAATGGCCTCAAAGTTGTTAAATTACCCATGTAGTGTTATATTCAAGCAATTGATGACATTTAAATGGTGTGAATATTTTTGAATAAATAATCTTTATTAGGCTACGTACTAGAAGTGGTTAATTAGGTTTTAGCTACTATAATGGATTAGTTAACATAGTTTCGCCTACTTTAAAAGCATCCGAAATGCGAAAATTAGATTACTGCTGCGAATACAATCGGGTCGGGTAGATCGAAGTAATTAGCACTAACGGTTGTTTTGGCAAAAATTTGTGATAAAGTTTCTTTTAATTAAAACTGCGTGTGTAAAGGTGGAAAAGCGACAAAGGGGGTATATTTGGTGGTTTCAATTTCAACCATTTTTGAAGATTATTTTTCTTTTTCTTATACGCCCCCTGCGAATAGATATGATTTTTGGTTGTTTTGGTTCTCTCTCGGGGGTGTTATACAGAAGGCCGAACAACACATCCTAATTGGTTCATAGCTAGTTGATTGGGTCAGTTGTGCTTGTTAAATGGGAGACTAATTAAGAATTGTTTGCAGTACAGTACAAAAGGAACGAAAACCACGAGACCAAATTAAGCGTGATGAAAATGTTAACCCTTTTAGCGAGAAACGTCTTCTTCTTTTTCTTCTTTTGTTTTGATAATGCCGGAAAAACGAGCGGAAAAATCACCTCCGGGAAAATGTCTGTGAAAATTGGGTTGTTACCTAATTCAGGGTAATCGTGTAATACACCGTTCATGCATTTTTGGTCACTCGAAGGTTGCGTGTTATTTGGTGTTTGCGAATTAAAATTTTGTGTGTTTTCAAAACTGAGGTCGTGTGTAAGATGTACACCTTTCTTTTGGAAAACGAGCGAATTGTGCAACAAGTTCAGCAGCAGAAAAGTACCACTTTAAAACGTTGTCAAGTTGGATTAGTGTAATTCGTTTAATTAAGATTGTATATAAAACTTTACAACCGTGTTTAACATGTAGGAGGACGTAAGATGTAGCACTTGTGTGATATCGTCGAGATGGCGTAACGTGTTAATTTTCCTGAAATGTGTACTATATAATTGTTATTATTTGATTTTACAAGTTGTTATTGTTTCAGCTGAACTGACATTTTAAACAAGCTGGCATCACGTAATTTGTTGTTTAAAAACGATTCGGTATCGCGTGGTGGTTGATTATCAAATACATTAAAAATTATTTTTAAGCATACTCTTTTTATACTGTCGTACGTATACAAATATACTGTATGTACATACATAATGCAAAAAATACATTTATTTTTATTTTTGCAAATTTCGATTTCTGCAAATTTCGATTTCTGCGACTTAAAAGTTAAGCGATCTTTAAGCGATCTTTCAGTAATTCGACGTTGAGTTTATGCGGGTTTTGAGTGATTGAAGTTATCATTGTCCATAAAATGTGGTACATATAATTATCTAAATCTCTGTGTGTATCATCTTTCTGTCTGACTAGAACGCGTTTTTGTGTACACTCACGTTGTTACGGTGAACCCCAGTGATCTATGGGACTCTTTACCATCACCTATGCGAAAATGTACTTTTAAATTATAACAACAAACTAGATGATGAAAAAGAACTTAATAGGATACATTATGTTTTTATGTACGTTTCCATACCAACATGAGTAAAAATAAGAGCGAAACAACATAAGTTTAAACACGCGTTATTTACTTCTAAACTTCAAATGGTTACCATACCAACCACGGAGTCACTTGTCTGAGTATTGCTTAAAATTGAGGCGGCATTTCATGAGCTTAGTAAACTGATAACATGATCTTGAGATTTGATTATGGCTTAAATTGAAGTATGGGTTACCGTTATAGAACTGTTATTTTTATTGTTTGCAATGATTGGTCATAAATTTAGCGGTTGTATAAATTTTTGGGTCATAAACGTCTTTTGAAGACAAGGAGTACGAGTTAACGTGATATATAGGCCTACTGTTTATGCCTAAGCAATTAGGGTATGAAAAAGTTGGATTACTTTCTCTCTTAAATTTCCTAACAATCTGGAATGTTGATGAATATTTTACTTCGCGTTTCCAAGGCTCAATAGCAATTTCCGCCCAACTAAGGAGGAGGAAATTAATTCTTTCATTAACGAGAAAAAAAAATATAAATAATATGAAATAAAATTCCATCGGGATGTAAAGACGATTTATGAAGATGCACGTTACTTTGACGTGTTTTTTATTTTTTATTTTTTAGAAGTTTGAAAAAGAAAATTCAGTCCCAAGATTCATCAATAAATCAAGACTTTCTTACAGTTGTAATTACACCGCTCATTTTAACGTTGTCGGCTTTTTCTTTTGTTTTTGTGCCTTGATCTCTTCTTTTCCACATTAAAATTCAAGCAAGAAACACACAAAAAAAAAGAGAGAGAGAAAGGGGGGAAAAGGTTAATAGTTAAAGTGGGGAGATTGCTCGTGGTTTAAGGTAAAGAAGAAAATCTTTTAGATTTCTTCCTCTTATTTGAGGAAGTAATTTTTTGGTCGTTAAAGTTTAATGTCTCTTTCAACTATCACGTAACGTTTGCTCGTGGGTTTTTTTCCGTTAATGATGGATTCTTTGGAAATTGATTTTTGTTTTCTTCTTCTTCTTTGAATTGGTTGATTTTCCGTTTATGGAAATGTGAACTTTAGCTCATATCAATATGTAATCAAAGCCCGAAGAAGCTTAAGTTTAAAAAAAGTGAAATGCAAGACATGCAATTCACGAGTTTGAACATTGTCTTCAATTTATGCGAGTTCCTATGCTGCACAACGGTTTTACCATTTGACGGAAAAATTTCGATATATGATGTTTGTGTTTTGTTCGTAAGATGAACCCCATGAACCGTATAATAAACAATAATACTAATAAAATGCGTATTTGAAAGATGCGTAATAGTGGGGAGTTAATAAGCTAATAAGGGAAAAGTTAATAAGCTTACAAGATTTTTGACCACAAAAACGAGCTTTTATTCATATATCGCATGGTAAAGTTGACTTTCTTGCAGTCTTGGGGTTACGGTATTGTATATACTTTGTACACATTGCATTCATGTAGATTAGTAATGTAATTTTGAAAATATTAAAATTAGGTTAGTTTTGAACAAAATTGAATATCGAATCACTGAAAAATTGCATAAATTTTAATTTGCATAAATCAAAATTCGCATAAATTGAAACATTCACAAATGGATTCTTCGCATTATGTATGTACATACATTATATCTGTATATTAACAGTATGCTTAAAAATAATTTTCAATGCACTTGCTTGGTTTGGGTCGCCGCTGTTTTGCATGCTGGAACTCGATTTGTTGTCCTGTTGCTGTCGGTTGACACGTATGGCCATTAAATGCCCTCGATGCAAACATGAGGAACATTTGTTTGATCTTTTTCCACACAATACCGTTTGGTTGATGCTGATTTGGTCTGTTCCATTATAAAGACTACCTTAGCATACATTTATACAAAACTTTCCCGGAGCATCAAAACTGTACCTTACATTGAAGACACATTGAAGACTGTATACGATTCGATTAAGCGAGATTTTTACAGAACTTAATTTTCACATAACTCGAAAGCTATCTGTAAAGTAATGGTTTTGAACTTGTTTTCATGTGGAAAAATGTTCACACCAAAAAAAACCAGAAGAAAGTTGAACAAGTCTTGAAGCACACTTTATCTCACTTTTCGACTTCCACTACCCCCTCTTCTTCCTCAATCTTACTTTCACTTCCATTGATCTTTGTTGTATTCGTTTGGTGTTAGCTGTTCTTCTCTTTACGTTGGCCTTTTCCAGAGCTTCAATCCTGTCTTTTGCTTCTCGATGGCTTCCCTCATTCTTTTGGAAGGTCCTCCTATAGGCTGGTGGAAATTTCTATTAATCAGGGGGTATACAGAAAGAAATCGAAGACTGACCGTTAAGAGCAGATCGAGTGAGTGAGTGAGTGAGTAGTATAAGAGAAATTGGAAGTGAAAAGTATATTGATTGTGTGTGGGAGAGAGGGGATGATGGGGAAGGAGAGGGGGGTAGTGTAGGATAAGATTGGGGAGGGGAATAAACCCTCTAACTCGAACCTTCAAACAAGTCGTAGCTGCCATTTGGAGCGGAAGTTTTATTTTTTTTTTCGCTTTATTCAAGCTCGATTCAATATCCCCCAAAAAAAGGGGACCGTCTAATTATTTCCTATCCTATCTCCACAACACAACGACAGTTAGCAGCTTTGTGGACATTGGTTTATAAAGGAAATAGATTTTCGACTCGTTCTTTCTTTCATGGAGATATAAGAGATTCTGAAAGGCCGTAAGATGAAATGAGTACACTAAATTTAAGCATACTCTATAACCTACTGTCATATAAAAAGTATGCCATGTATTTGTAGCTGTCACCATTCCTTGATTGACGATCATTTTATTTAGAATTTAATTTGTTTGTTTTTCTTTTCTGTGTTCGTTTAACTGCTTGTATGTGTTGTCCCATTTTTACTTCTTTGGAGTGCCGCAATAAACAAATAATTATACACATATACTGCATGTACATATATAATGGAAAAATCCATTTTTGATTTCTGCATGTTTCGATTTATGCGAGTTAAATCTTGTGCAATCTCTGATTAATTTCGATATTCAATTTGTTTTGAGTAATCTTATTTTTTATTTCTGCACGTTTCGATTTATGCAAATTTTTATTCATGCGAATTTCGATTTATGCGAAATTAAATTTACGCGATTGTTGAGTATTCGCTATTTTTTTTACGCGAATTTTGAGTAATTACATTTTCGATTTGTTCAATTTTCGATTCACTCCATTTTCCTATTTTTTATATGCGATCTTATTTTACATCGGACTTGTGCGATTTTTAATTTATGCGAAGGACTTGTTCGGTTCTCGTTTTATGCGTTTTTGGTACATTGGATTATACAGTATATTCTCGTAAACAGCTGTAGATGGCAGTATACGTTCAATTTCTAGATTACTCAATTAGAAACTCGTATGTGAAGCTAATATATAGTTTAAAAACGTACTTAGAACATTATCATAGTACTGTAGTTAAAAATTGACCCGGATTTCGTTAGACGTAGAAATAGCGTCAGATACACTTCTAGCGTCAAAACAAATAACCAGTTCAAATTTCTTTACCTTGTTTGGAATTGTCTTGTTTACATTTTTTATTTCCTTGTGTTTGTGACTTCCAGGTGATATTTTGCAGTTTTCCTGGAAATTACGTTTTTCCGCAAGCGTATCATTTTAAGTTTTGTTTTTTCTTTAGCGTGTTGATGTCTTTATGGTCCATTAAGAACCAACCTGGAAAGTTTCAGCAACTTGTTTATTGTTCAGGTTGTAATTTGAATGGGAATTCTATGCAAATTAACCACAATTACTAACTAACAAAAACAATTCGCGTGTATTAAAAAAAGTTGTAATTTTAATTTTATGACTTTTACTTTGTTGTCTAAACTTTTCGTCACGTAAATTGCCACAAACACACGCACAGCTGTGTTACCTGACTTCACTATCATATTTTTAATAACAACAGTATTTCACATGAAAAAATGTACTCAAATCGGTTATTTTCATATAGATCGTGTTAAAACCATAGTGAACTTCTCACTTTTACAGTTTCTGAGTTAATGCGTAAAATAATTCCTTTAGAGTAATTTTATGTAATAATTCGAATAAAAATTGAAAGACTCGGTTCAGTAACCGGTCAGGTTACTTTTTAAAAGTTTAACAGTATAGACAAAAAACTGTTTTGAACAGTAAAATATGCAAAGTGTCATTTAGATATGTACAGATCACCTTGTTTATACATTTTTGGCCAAAGTACTTCACTGGTAATATATTTATTTTTACAGTGAAGAAAAATGTGAAATGAAGCAGTGTTTGTTTTAAAATCAGTACACAACAAATAATAAAGAGCTGTCGGGCAGCTGTGAAGCTAACTTGGCTTATGCACCCAACAGTGACGGTGAGCGCCATCTATGATAATATTTCGACATCTGAGCATCAGATTGGTTTGTTTCTTGCTCCAAACAACGCAAAATTTAGAAATAATTATATTAATTGAAAAAAATGATTTTCGGAAGCTCATCAGTCGTTGTCCCGAGCTCTTCAATTGTATCGCTGGACCAATTAGAGAGATAGTTACGCGTAAGTTATTTCTTGGGTTATTTCATTGCTATTTTAACATCTTTCGATTCATGCATTTCTGACGTTGCGACTTTTTATTTTGTTCATGAATGGCTTATACACAAGAAATGAATTGTAATTTGCTTTCGACCGTAATGTAATAAAGAATTAACGAGGTTGGGAAAAGGTCATCTGAGCGGGTTAATGAACACCCAAAACAAAATGAGAATGATGAGATTTAAAGAACGACATTGTTTCTTTTTAAGGTGTTAAAAAGCTAATTGAAATGAATGAGTTTGCAAAGATCGAGTTCGAAACCTGAAACGAACGTGATTTAGAACTCGCCAAGTAACTTGATTGGTTTTTTTGTTTAATTTTTTTTTCATGAAAAAATGTCATCGTCTGTAATTTTGTTTTAAAGAAAAAGTTGTGGAAAAAAAAAGAAGAAAAACTTAGGAAAATTAGAGCAATGGCATTAAAAGCTTTGTCATGTTATATGGGTCTAAAGTTTAATAAAGAAGCAAAATTTTTTTTGACATGTAAAGATACGTGAACAGTTTTTGATGTTAAAAAAATTAACGTAATAATTTATTTTCGTTAAGTTTTTAGTTTAAAGCAAAGACGTGTTGAAAAGTTTTCTCTACTTAGAAAAAAATGTATATAGTATAGAATGGAGTACCGTACTTTAAATCTCTAGTCTACACCATACTTTTTAGGTTTTTATACTCTTTATATTAACTTTACTTGCGAGTTTTGTGAGTAAACTGGGGATTAAACGTATTCTGCTATCTACAGTCGTTTATGAGAATATACTGTACTAGTACCGGGTGTTTAAAGAGTCCGTGTGCAACTTCAAACTTAAATAACTTTTGATCAGAAGATGATAAATAAACTATTTAAAGTGCATTAAAAAGTTCGTTTTTTCAAAATTTATCTTTGATTTGAAATTTTGAAAATGACTGAGTCTATTTGAAGGGCAGAGTCAAACTTGTCATTCGAGAAATTAACAAACTGCAATTGGAACATGTTTTTATGGAAATGGAACTGCAATTGGAAATGAGAAAGCAATTCCCACGATGCGTCGAAAAATACGGCGGCTATGTGGAATATTAATTCTATAGTATTTGCTTTATTCCAAATTTCGATTTAATAAAATCAGCTTCTTAATGCACTTTAAATAGTTTATTTATCATCTCTTGATCAAAAGTTATTTAAGTTTGAAGTTGTGGAACACGGACTTTATAAACACCCGGTATCTAGCCCGTTAAATTGACGGCAAGGTTTTCTTCATTGTTTTATTTGCTTCATTTGCAATAGTTTGTTTTATTGTTTTATTCGTTGTTTTAACTCATATTGCTTCGCAACATTCGTTACAGTTATTTATCGTTTTAACTCATATTGTTTCGCAATATTCGTTACAGTTTGGGGTGTCGGATCGAATTAAGTCTTGCTGTTCTAAGATAGGCAGCTTCTTTTAGCTTGGTCGTTTTCTTTCATTGTTTTTATTGCACAGTGAGAGTGTGAGCGATCCTAACATTTTTCTTCACAGTCTTTTCACCATATGTTTAAGGGTTGAAACCAGTGCAGCAAAGGGTGAGAGAAAAAAAAAGCTGATCATCCACATTTCTTTAGTGCATACACACATTCTAAATCGAAACACACTTACACAATTATTATACTAAGATAGTCCAATCACCAAAAAATGTATGAAACGAGAACCGCAAAAGTTTTTTTGCACAAATCAAAAACCGGAAAAGTCCAATGTAAAAAAACCGCATATAAATAGATAACTCAAAAATTGCAGAAATCAAAAAATAAATTACTCAAATATCAAATTAAATCAAATATTGAATTACTCAACGGTCGCATAAATTTAAATTCACATAAATCAAAATTTGGATTAATCAAAATTTGCAAAGTGCTTAAAAAAGCATTTCAATATAATTGTTAATCTTTTTAAGAATTACACAGAATGCAATCCTAGGAATCTTGTATGTTTGTGTATTCTACAGTTTCAAAACTAGTGTAGGCAATGTATGAAATTAGTATTGAAATTGTTACGCTAAGCAAAATTTCAGCTGAACTAACCGAAATAGTTGTATAAAATGTGATTTTGTACCTGCAAAAGAGGTTTGGTATTTTATAAATGCTTGGATTCTATACTTTGCGGGTGATATTCATTGTATAAACATAAATGATAAACAGTATGGTATATACTTATAGTATATATAAAATTTTATAATGAGCGAGTTAATTGAAATTAAAATTGCGAGAGATAGTTGTTGTTGATTTTTTAACTTGGAAGAATATAAGCGTTCAGAGGTTGAGACTGTGTTTTGTTGCCAACTAATTTGATGGGGGGGGACACACAAATCGATGATAATTACATCCAAGTCTCGGTAGGTGGCTTGGGAGGTGGAGAAGGGTTAATTAACAGTCCCACTTTTGCCAATTAGTCGTAGGCACACATCAAGGTGATCTTGATTGCACATCGCACCATCATCAACCAGTGAACAAATTTATTACAATTTTTTGTTTTTAATTAAGCAAAAAAAAAAAAAACTTGATTTTTTTAAAACACAAAATTTGTTTGGCTTTAGTTTTGATTGAGTTGGAGAGTGGTGCTTAAGTAATTTTCCAAAATTGCGTACTTTTGGTGTTTTTGCTATCAAGTTTGAGTGCAGTGTCAACAAAGATGTCGAAAAAGTTTGTGACAAAAACACTGCTTCATTCAAAGCTGTCATTTTTTATGTGTGTATGGTTGTGTGTATGTATATTTATATATTTTTATACATATGCAGTAGTAGTACGTAGTTAATACGTAATAAAAGTAAAGAAATGTTGTAGACTTCTGAGTCGTGCATTTTGAATGAGGCGTATAAAGAGAGCTCTGTAGTTTTATTAGCGATATTAAAATGATATAAAAGTAAGTATAATAAAAACAAAACTTGGAATTTTTTTCACCATTTTCACCTTCTCACACATATCATTTAGACGTTCGCATTTTTTAAAGTATTTTTTTGTGTAAAAAAAAAATTTTTACGCAAAATGGGTTTTTAAAGAAACGTTTTCGTGTAATAAAGCGTCGCCTGAGGTAAAGTTACTAAAAAATATGAAACTATTTTTTTTTTTACACTTTTTGTGCAAAAAAAATAACAAAGTACGTTTTAGATATCAACATGTGAAAAAGTGAGTCTAAAAATTAAAATTTTGAAGAAAAAAAAAATTTATTTTTCATTTCCTTAGTTTCTCATTTAAAAGTGAGAAACTTGGTCTCACTTTTCTTCTCCATTTTCAAGAATTTTATTTTTTTGCAAATTTTTTAGTCAAGTAATTGGATAATCTTGAGGAGGAAAAAGATTGAATCGAATGTGTAAAAAGTGAATATACACACAAGTTTTTTCGTAATATTTTTTTTTTTTGCATCATTACCATCTTCATGATGGTAATGGAAAATATGCAAAAGAGGAAGAAAAAAGTGATGTTGACGTTTGCCTTTTATGACGTCATAAACGCGTTGGAACTTAAATGACAACGGTTGGAAAATAATCCGACGCAAAGAAAATGATGAGGTGTATAAAAAAAAACAGATAAAAAAATATATATATAGATAGAAAGAAGGGGGCATTTTCTTTTCAAAGTGGCTGTTGAATGAATGAAGTAAGAAAAAAAAAGTGGTTAGAGTTTTTCGCTATTCTTTCTCGTGGAATGCAATTTACAATCTTTAAGAAAAGGAGAACTGATGGAATTCTCTTTTTCTTTCTTCTAGTTTTCTTATCTTAAATGAGCTTTCTCTCTCTTTTATACTGTCATCTCGAAGTTGGAAGTCAATTTGCTCGAAATGCAAAAGCGAATCGTTGTAGGCGTAATTTGATTATTTGTTGTACCGTTCACTTTCCCTTATGTACTTTGTGGCTTTCTTCTAAACCACTTGGTCCGTGGAACAACTTTTCGGAATCTATATTTTTTTTTGGTAATCCAGGAATGTTCCCTTTTTTCAAGGGGTGTAGAACACGTGCGAAAATGTGATTGAATTTGCGAAGATTTTTTGGTTCGAAAATTAGTTTAATAGTATCAAGTAGTAGACGATATCTTGACAGTGTTTGAATTGCGGCAATACCAATTGGTAGTTTAACGGTGTGAAGAATAATCAATTTCTTTGACGAAGTTTTGGTTTTTCTTGGTATGGCTAAACTATTTTATTGAAAAGAATTTTAAACAGAAAATTTGAGACATTTCTAAGAGAAAAGATTGATTTTTTTTCTGGTTTATGGATTTGGATTGGATGGCTACAGTAGTTACCGGTTGTTTCTTAGAATAACATTTATCATTTTTAATTTTTTATCAATTAAAACATTAAAACAACTTTAATTACAACTTATAAGGACAAATCATTTGTGCAGACGATATCTTGGAATTACGCATATCTGTATCGGTTGGTAGTTTAACGGTGTGAAGAATAACCAATTTCTTTGACGATCTTTTGGTATTTTAAATATGATTACACTATTTTATTGAAGAAAATTCAAAACAGAAAGTTTAAGACATTTCTAAGAAATAGGTAGAATTTTGTAACTTTGTGGATTTTTATTGATGACTATGGTAGTGGTAGATTCCGGTTGTTAAGAATTGACGTTTCCTAGATTTTTTCACATATGACAATTTTAATTACAAAATTAAAACATCTGCAATTAAAAATATCTTGCCATAGAGTTGAAGCTAAAACGGTTTGGTAACACTTCAAAATTTGGCAATGTCCATTTTGGTAATATTACAAGCTACACTAGTTTTGCGGAATTGCGATACATTCCATTTTTTTTGTACCCAAAATCCAATAAGTAAATTCCAAAATAGTACAGTTTCAAAACGTACATTCCAACGTACTGTTTGGCAACAAACGTGCAACAAAATGGCGATAAAGCGAATTCCGATCTTGTCACGTGGAATCGATTACACGTTGTTGAAGAACTGATTACACGGACGTCATGACACGTTATTTTTTCGACAATACTAGTGTTTCCAATAGTTGATAACAACTCTCTGTGTTCCACTCTTCAAAACCTCTTTCACTATCAACAAATACATCTTGTAATTTTTATTGCATTTTTCTTGCGTTTCAAATTTGATCTTTGTGTGGCTGAAGAAGCAATCCTTGCAGTTTTAATTTGTTGCTGACGTATAACTTTCCATAGTTGAGTTGGTCTCTTTTTCTATTTGGAAACAAGTTTGTGGACGAATTCGGAACTTCCAAATACTCTTTTTTATGGGTCACCATTGGAAAGATTTTTTCTTTGGGGGGTTTAACTTCAAGCTTTTTATTTTTTTTTTATATGAGAAGACTTGCAGTTGAAGGAAAAGCCAATGATGGATGGCGTTTGGTGGCCTTTCCACGTGCCCGTCAATAACCATTAATTTGCTTCTGAAGAGGTGTTAGGCGTAAAAATGCTGACTCGGGAGTTGTTTCTTTTTCCATCTTTTTCCAATTTTGTGTGTGTTTATATATATATATTTTCGTGTATCTGAACAACTGAACACCCTACATTACAGGATGTGGTTGTTATTTTTTACTTATTTTTCAGGTTGAAATCATTATAGTTTTTCTCCCCTCTCTTTTGATCTCGTGTTCTCCAACTTAATTTGCTGAAGAGACAAACTTTTAAGACGTTTGATGCTGTTTTCGTCGTTTAGTATTTTTTTGTGGATGTTTTTCTAATTTTTTGTGATGTGACTTAAAGCTTATTTTTGATTGACCCGAAAAGTAGATTTTCATATTCAGGACTAACTTTTAATTCAGTTTTAAATTAGTAATTTTGTTTAGTTGCTTTTCTAGTTGTTATTTTTTTTGTGTGTGTGTGGATATTTTGTAGACTTTTTTAAGACCATTTGACACAGTTTTTTGTGTGACAATTCAAGCAATCTGTGGACAACTGTGACGTCAGCTTTTTGTCTCAACTATTAAAAATCTGGTTGGCAAGAAGCTGACGTCACAGGTCACCAGTTGCTAAAATAGCCATACCAAACATTGCGTGGCAAAAGTCTTGAACTAAAGATACAATTGTTTTTTTTTTGGTACTTTCTTGTTATAGCCAGGCCCGTCTGATGTTGCTGTTTGCTTGTTGCTATTTGTTTTGTACTTGGTTTATTTTGGTGATGGGTTTATTTTGCAGGTTAGGTTAGGAAAACAAAACAATATACATTTAATACGTTTCTTTGTTTTTCTTAACCTACCCTGCAAAATAAACCCATACAAAATAAACCAAGTACAAAGCAAATAGCAACATTAGACGGGCCTGGTTATGACAGGAAAGTACCATTTTTTAAAATAAATATTTACGATATTTTTAAAAAGTGTTTATTTTAAATTTTTTACATATCCGCAAATTGTAAATTTGTAATTTTTGAAGGGTTTCTGGTTTTGGCTTTTGGAAGTTTCTCTTTCGGGTTTCCTTTATCGTTTTGTTTTTGTGTTTTCTTCGTTATTTATATATTGGAATAAATTCTATTTTTTTTGCATCTACACGGAATCACATGACGTTCAAAAACAGCTTTATTTTCAATTATTTGCATATATTTATTTTATTTTTTACTTCTAAATTTACATTTTTGTTGTCCGGTTTTTTGATCAAATATTTCTACATGCCGAATTTTTTGTTGATTTTTTTTTCGATTATACATTTTACTTCTCAATGTCGTCGATAAAAGTAGCATTTTCTTGTCTTCTCTTACCTTTCCACCTTGGTCGATTTTGACTTCGAGACACGTCACCTTTCTTAAGCAAGTCAGCTACAGATGGCGACGTGATTGATGAGTTTGCTCTTTGCAATTTTTTTTACTTTTTTTTTACATTTTTATTTTTTTTTATTTTTTATCTTATGCTTTCCATTGTTTGTGACACATAACTTCTTTTAAAAGAGAAAAAAAAGTGTTTTCCGTTAAAAGCTTGGTTATTAGATGGGTGGTGATGTGAAGATTTTTGTTTGGTTTCAATTTTGTTTTTGTTTCGTGTATAATGATGTGACATTTCAATTAGTGTCAACTAACGAAAGTTTCAAAATCTCCAAAATGGGTTGTTAATAGTCAGGTTATTGATTGATATACTCATTTTTTTTGGAATTATTAATTTTGCACTGGACAATTGGCAAAGAAGTGTAGAATTTTGTAGAATGATTCATTGCATGGATGGCGAGTTTAAGGTCACGTGACATTGGATACGTTAAACGAAGTGAAATTTGGGTTGTTTATTGATGACATGTTTAGGAATGTTTGTTTGAAATGTCTCGAAGATTTGTTCAACAGTACCATTGTTTTATATGAAAACGCGTCACGATATCTACCATCACATTAGGTTATTTTGAGATCGTGTGACATTGGTTGACTTCAACTAAACGAACTGAAATTTTTTCTTAAAATCGATGTTACCTTTAAGAATGTGGGTTTGAATTGTCTTGAAAATAAATTGAACGACACTATTGTTTTTTAGTTTTTTTTGTAAAAAAAATGTCATGAAATCGATGATTTATTGGAACTTTTGAGGCCTGGTGACTTTTGGTTGAATTCAAGTGACCGATTTGAAATTTGTTCAGAATATCAATGCTACTTTTTATTAATGTTCCTGTCAAATATCTTTATAACATTATAACTGAAAGGTACCGTTGTGTTTTTTAAAGTAAAAAATGCTATGATACCGTGAAATTTATTGCAACTTAACAGTTTACGTTAACTCTTGAGAAACTTGATCAGAAATTCTAAAACAATTTAGATATATTTTGATTAGCTGAAATATTTTTTTGTGACGCTAATGGCTCGTGGCTTGGTGTGTTGCTTGTTTTTAATTAATTTAAACTAATTTCTGTTGGTTTAGATATTAGTATTTTATGATACTAGCTTAAACTAGCTTACTATATCTAACTTTTATATTAACTTAACTATATCTATAAACTCTATGGTTATAGGTATCAGTATCTTATTATTTATACTACCCTAAACTAGTATTTATACTTAGGTTAGTTTCGGTTAGTTAAAACAACACTACAATCCAAGCCACTAGCGCTACAAGCAAAAATCACAGAAAACTATAGTTTTCGTTAAGAGAGCCTTAAGACAAACAAGTACATTAAAAATGCTTTTAAAAAATACTTTTTTATAGTTTTGTTTTATGCGAATTTCATTTTATGCAACATTGAGAAATTAGATATTTGATTTATGCGAGATTTGAGTTATTTCATATTTAATGGAATAACTTTATGCAATTTGTGATACGCTTGACACTACAGTATATTATCTTAAACACCTGTAGATGGCCGTATACGTTTAATTTCCAGCTCACTCACTCACTAACTAACAAACTCACAAATGAAGCTAATATAAAACGTATAAAAAGTTTGACATTTTTAGAATTTCTAGAAAATTTCTGAAAAGTCTTTAAACTGTTTGTAAGATACTCTTGTATCATACATGAAAAAAGTGTAACGGTAGCATGTTTATTTATGTCAGTGAGGTTAGGCAACTTTTGCTTAAAAGTTTGATAGATTGATGTTAGATATATTTTTTTTAAAAAATGTTGACACGAATTAAGTGAAGTTTTAAGTGAGAAATAAAAAATCAAGCGATGTTTACTTGCTGACAGCAGCTTGTTGGTTCAGCTTTAGAACACGTCATGATGTTCACTTTCTGTTTACATTAACGCGAAGCAGAGATTCCGGTTAAAAATAAAATAAAAAATTTTTTCGAGCGATAAAGCCAAGCCTTATGTTTGATGTATATCTTTTACTTTTGCTTTTTATATATATATCTAGAAAACTTTTTTTTTTTGCATTCTTGGAAAGAAGTGAAAATAAAAATCAGAAAATTACCTCTAATTTGCCACTACACACTTTGAGAAAAAAGTTTTTATTTCTTTAAAAAAAAAAAAAAAAGTGGAGAAAAAAATGAGGGGGTTGAAAAACCGGTTGAAAAAGTAGGGGTTCTTGAAAAAAAAATGAGACAAAAAAAAAAGGTGTAAAAGCAAAAGATGTAGTCGTGTGACTTTGCACCGACCTTTCTTGGAGTTACATAAGTCCTCACTTAACTTGCCCTTGTTCGCCTTCCAATATGGCATCCATGCTATGAGGGAAAAACATTCCTTTTATTTCCCTTATTTCCTTTTAAGGAAGTCATTACCCTTACATTGTCAAATTTTGTGAGCAACTTGATTCGATTTTAAATAGTAACTTTGATTTATTCAGAGAAATAAAATTTTTAAAACATATTTTGCTTTTGTAGAAATTTTGAGGTGAGGTATAGTTAATGCAATTTTTTTGCATAAAAGTTATATGCAGAATTTTTAGCTTATCATTTTAATGGAAAATACATTAAACATGTTTTTTAAGTATAATTTTTATATAGTTTACTGTCATATACTGATGTATCGTATGCTCTTATACATACATAATGCCAAAAATCCATTTTTGATTTATGCGAAATTCGATTTATGTGAATTAAAACTTCAGCAATCTTTAGTAATCTCGATCTTCAATTTATGCATGTTTTGAGTAATTTCATTTTTGATTTCTGTATTTTCAATTTATGCGAATTTAATGCGAAGTTAAATTTATGCGATTGTTGACTAATTCGATATTTGATTTATGCGAGTTTTAAATGATTCTATTTTTGATTTTTACAAGTTTCGATTTATTTATTTATATATGCGATTTTTTCACATTTGGACTTATGCGGTTTTTGATTTATGCGGTTTTTGTTTTATGCGTTTTTTGGTACATTGGACTATACACTATTTCCAATACGACTGTAAATAACAGTATAAGCTTAATTTCCAGCTCACTCACAAACTCACAAGTTAAGCTAATATAAAGAGCATACAAAATAATATATGCATCTGTATTAGCAGAAATAAAAATCAAAATTCGCTAATATACGATTTAAGATAACTGAATCTGCCCAACCACTTCTTTGGCTATTTACTAAAGTAGTGCTTTCGGGAGACTAGGTTTGGTTAATTAATCAATTGAAATCGCATATCACCGAAATTTATTTTTTATTTCTCCTGTTTTATTTATTCCCACAGAATGAGAAACTCAAATATATAGTTTTTATGCAGAAATTCTATGACCAGTATATTAAAGTTTAGAAATTTTCATTAATATGAAGATTTTTCGAGGGAACTTTCCCAATGTGTGAAAAGTATATATTGTATACACGAGTAACTAACCAAAATAATGATCGAAATTTGGTAATCGGTGCCAAAATACGGGTTTTAATTGATCCGTGAAAGCGGAGGTCAAATTGAAGTCGTTCTGGTTGTGCAATCATTTGGTTTGGTTTGGTTTGGTTTGGTTTTGTATTTTTCTTTTTCGTTTTTCGAAAACGTGAAGATCCATTTACACAAATGGAAGTTGGATTGGTTTGGTGGTTTGTTGTTGCTGCTGCTGTTGTTGTTGTTGATGACGTCGATTGGACGCTTGACTCGCCATCAGCGTGACCTTCCGATGCAAATTTTGCCCAGTAACATCAATTAGCAAGTATAAAGCGCACGCGACCGTGGGATGACTGATGCGACCGAAAACTTTTCATTCTTGTGTTTCACGTGACAATAATGACAATGCGATAAAAGATGGATAATGAACCGAAGAATCGAAATCGGTTATTTTTTATTTGACTTTCATAATTTGATAATGATGGTTAGTCGGTTTTACCGTTAGGTTTCACCACTATGTGATTAGTAGAAAATACATTGATATTTAAACATTTGAAAACCGTTAATGTTTTTTATATATGATTATATAAATATGATTCCTGATGGAACGGAAGAAGAAACTCAAAAGTTTGTGAATATTTGTGTAGTGCGTATCGGAGCCACAGTGGCGCGGCCGTCAATCATATTCTAAAATGGCGACTCCGACCGACAAATCACAGGTGGTGTGTGGTGGTTTGCAGAAACAAAATTGAAACACGATTTAAACAACGACAAACGACTATACTATAATAACCAACAATTCATTTTCATTTGTTGACGATTTGACGCTGCTTTGACTATGATTGGTTAAAGAGTGAGTCAGAAACACTCATTTTTTTGGTTCACTTTTATTCGAAAATTTTCTAACTATAAAGAAAAATATATAAGGTTGAAGCATTCTAATTTTAAAATTAGAAATTGGAAAATCAGTCTAATTTTAAAATGTTAAATATGTCTGACAATTCGACGACATGGAGAAATTGTTGCAGAACACATGGCGTGAGTTAAGACTATGTGCTAGACATTCGTGCCACCAGAGGCGCCCATGTAAAGGTGCACTAAAGTTATATTCATTCAGTTATTTTTTTATGAAACTAATATATTTATTATAATTTTTATGTATAGTTATGGTTATAATATGTATTCACCATCAAGCTGTATGTGATTATAAAGTGTTTACATCTCATTGTGGACACCCTATATGTTTAGTGACCATGCTTAATCTTTAACCACTGAGATATTAAAGTGGCCTTCGTGACTAGCTTTTAAGCTTCGAATATATATAGAATAAAAAAAAAGGGAAGAGCAATGGGTCATTTAGTGAGGTTTCCCAAACGACCGTCCGATGGGCCATAAACATAATGATCCGAACCCAAGTGGTTGGTGGTAGTGGTCGTTGCTTTTGTCTATCTTATTCTTATGGTTAAGGAGGAGAAAAAAGATATAAACTGGTGTAAGATATTTTTTCCTGGAGCCAATTTGGCTTAAAGGTCTTACGCTTGATGACGAGACATTCACGACAACATTAATCCGCTGTTACAAGAAAGGGTTGTCGCTTGTTGTTTTATGAGCGACTAGGGGACGTCATAAAGCAAAATAACACGTGTTTGTTGATCCATTAATCATGTTGGTTCCTAGATATATCCACCGTATATATTTATAGTAGATAGTAGATGACAACAGTGATTTACAAGTAGTCAAATTGAAATCATACATATAAATTAATACTGTAATTTGACTGAAGATGGCGGTAGAGACGAAGGATTTGAAGGCTATTCCATCCGTTCTGTTTGTGTTTTAAGCGCATTCCATTTACCATTAACACTTTCCGTGTCTAACAAGATTTAGTGAATGTACAGTGTACATTGTACACTATAGATTATTTTTAAGAACACACTTTATTTTTTATTTCTGCAATTTTCGATTCGATTTATGCGATTTTTGTCACATTGAATGAGTACGGTTTTCGATTTATGCGCTTCTCGCTTTATGCGATTTTAAATTCAATTCATTTTTGTGAATTTCGATTTATGTGATTTTTGGGCAATAATTTCATTTTGCATTTTTGCAAACTTGTGTTGATTCTGTTTGATCTCGATGAATCGTAAAATAAACAACAAATAAACAATAACAACTTCGTTTTGTTTTGTGCGAATTTAGATTTATGCGATCTTTGAGATAAGACATTCGACTTATTTTGAGTAAATTTTGATTCGATTTTTTTGTTACGTTGAGGTCAATGCGGATGTAATTCTCACTTTATGCGATTTTGGCACATTGGACTATACAGTACTGTATATTCTCATAAACGTCTGTAGATGGCAGTATACATTCAATTCCCAGCTCGATCACACTCACGAGTGAAGCTAATGTAAAGCGTATAGTTCTATTAAAAAATCAATACATTTTTGTATTATAAATAAATAAATGTGAAAAACGTACGTGTTACCATCATCACGATAATAACTTTATTTTATTCTTAAGATTTCGGGTCGAGATGCGTCGTGAAACGCATTGTCTTGATTTTGCTTTCATTGTTCACCTTAATCTGTATAAACTCATATCCATTTCGTTGCTGGCGACGAAATCGTCTCGTTTATTTTTCGGTAGCGAAACGATAAGCCTTAATGGTTTCAGTTGTTATCGACTCGACAACACAAACAGCCAATGGAGACTTATTTTCTAAGATGAGGCGAGATTAGATAGCGACTGCGTGTGTATTGCAAACTGACGCAAAATGTTACACTTAAAGAGAAACGGGAATATACAGTTTGTATGTATAAGTAAGCAAATTGTATAAATATTTTTTTATCAGTATAAATGGTATGAATGTAAATTTTTGATTATAAGTTTTGCTGATGTATCACGTCATATTTTTGAAGTGACTACACATCTCGGATTAATCTTGTTGTCATTTTAAACGGAAATGCTCTGAATAGGCTCATGAAAATAGTGTACTTTTAAACAAAATGTTGTTTCGCAATGAGGTGAAATTATAAAAGTGATCATATTTTTTTAATTACTATTAACAATTATAAAATGAAGGTGGAGATGCTCTCGTCATTAAAATGGCGAGTTTAATGACGAGAATGGTTTATTAAAAATTAACCATGGGAAAGAACAACATGTCTAGTTGACGATATAACCAGAATTTTAATGGTTATTCGACTTTGTCGAGCACACGTAGGACGATAATTAAAGGAAGTGGGTGAAATAGCCTTTTTCGCACGATTTACGACATCCGTGTATATACTAACAGTTGCGCATGCGCAGAAGGGAATTTAAAAAATGTCATTAAAACAGTAAAACGAGCTTTTCGACTGTACTTCCGGTTGAAACGGAAAGCTTGATTTTCGTTACGAAATGTTTTAAGGTGGTTTTGGGATTTCATAAACAGGAGAAGTATTGATAAGAAATATCGATATTATTTTAATATCGAAATAAACATCGATGGGTGTTCTTTTATTGATTCGTACTATTTATCTTTCCTGCGTAGCTTCAGTAAAAGCTTGGCCCGAATTGGTTTTGTCTGTGATACAGGTGTGTAATGCATGAAACCAACATTCATTGAGCGGTTTTAAAGTAACGCACACTATTCGCAGTTTAAAGTTAAAACTATTTTTGTTTTTATATGTTTTTAGTAATATTTTTTTAAAAAAAACAAACTAAAGGATATTGTTTTATTACATTTTCAATTTAAAAAATTTTCTTTTGATTTTAAAAACAGAAGTAGAGTAAATTGGGTATCCGGACCATTGGTCATAGGACTATTGGTCATAGGACTATTGGTCACAGACTATTGGTCATAAGGACTATTG